>JARQZK010002349.1:62500-82500 GCA_030704885.1 Cynegetis impunctata | reverse complement strand
TGCTAGGAATTTGAATTCTCTTACTTTCAACATTTATAGAAAACCAACCTTCACAGATACTTCAATTCACAGCGACAGTAACCAACACATTAAAATAAAACTCAGTGCTTTTCATTCGTTCATACATAGGTTGTTCACGATTCCATTATCGGAAACAAATTTTCAAACTGAAGTTAATACAATTAAATTATTAGCCATCAATAACGGTTACAATGGAAGTCTTATCGACAAGCTCATTGGGAAAAAACGAATTAAGTATCTGTTGCATTCAATATACCCCACGCAAACTATTAATGAAGAACAAAAATACTTCCCAATAAATTATGTGCCTAATTTGAGTAGCAAAATTTGTAACAGACTATCGAAAAATAATACAAATAAAAGAAACTTGAAGTCATTCTTGGTCAATAATAAAGAAAAATCTAACATCGGAGAAAACCGTGGTATTTACAAAATATTTTGCGACGAATGTCCTGCTTTCTATATTGGACAGACAGGAAGGAATATAAATATTCGTGTTGAAGAACATAAAATGGCAATTTTACAAAACAAAAATACCACTGGCTTCTCTGAGCATTGTATAAAATTCAATCGCTTCCTGGATTTCAACAGAACCAAATTGTTACATTCAGGTAACAAGGGTAAACGCCTTGACCTTCTGGAAATTCTCGAAATAAGTTCCGCCCATAATAGTCAATTACCCCTTGTAAACGAACAAATTGATTTTCAGGTATCACCTTTGCTTTTGTCTGTTTTATAAATTACGATGCAATACTCTCCTGTAGTCAGTCTTGATAATGAGTTAATAACTCGAAACATGTTGACTTTTTATTACTGCTAAATACAGTATCTAAATATTTTTTAAAAAACATGTGAAACATAAGCCAAGTGTTTTCATTTTAAAGTTTATACTTTATTCTTTATGATGTTTCACAAGTGAATTCAATCTCAGTTATATATATATATATATATATATATATATATATATATATATATATATATATATATATATACAGGGTGTCCCGTAAATAACACGCCAGAGTGACACTGGAGGTAGATTGGCTTCAGGTCAATCAGATAAGATCAACATGACCTTAGTAAAAGTTTTCTGGTTTTCGAGATATCGACACTTTTATGGTTTTTTGAAAAATCTTTACTTTTTGGTCATTTTCTCGCCTGTTTTGAATATAAATAAGTTCTAATTCATGTTTTTTTTTTCTTGTGCTATCATCAATATATGGTTGAGACAATCAACCTATCATTTCATTAAAAACTAGCTCGCTAACCTCAAAAAAAATCAAGTTGTTTCAATTCAATTTAAATCCGAAAACCTTAGGTAAAATTTGACTATTTACTGTGAAAAGATATTGTACCAGACAGAATCAGCAAATGATCTTAAAAACTAGCTTATTCAATCCTCTTTCGAAAACGGTATAACATTTGTGGTTTTTTTCTTTGAAAAGTCTAAAAATTCCATTTTTTGTCATTGAAGTCGTGCTACTTGCGAAATACACTGCGCCGCAAATTTAACGCATACATTAAATATTTCCTAAGTTTTGACTGAATATTTTATCAGGCGGTGATCCGATTTGAATAAATTTTTCACCAAATTATAGCTCCGTTCTTTGAGAAAATGCAATAGTTATAAGATGATCAAAATAAATGAATAAACTTATTGTACAGGGTGTTTGAATAGCGACATGTTTCCTTCGTCCAAGTTTACATCTTCTGCGGGCAGTATCGGGTGGCTCAGGCAGAACAAAAATAGACGGTGTTATAATCGCATGTCTTCTGAGTAATTTATTTTTTCAATCGTCTGTTTATCTCGAGACACTCGAAAGATATTTATGTTTTTATAACCGCTCACACTTTTGAAACGAAATTTTTTAAAACTTTTTTGTTAATTTGCGAAGAAGGCTGTGTATACAAAATTTCTTCATAAGTAGAAACTGTGTTCATTTGGTTTCGTATGTCTCTCCATACTACAAGCCCCTTCCGAAGCTTTTCAAAATTACCGAACTATCTGACTACCAGTTTAGAATGGGTTTTTTCTACTTTACTAATTTGTAACCATCCTTCTATTTACCCTTTCTACACAATTTGTCATTTATTCATTTCTTGTATTCGATACAACGAAGAAACCTATTCATTAGTTGAGGCGTTGAGAAGCAAAGCGGCCTAACCCACAATTTTACCAAAACGGGTTTATTACAGTAAAGTTATCTATTATTTAAGTATTTTCAGATGCAAAGTGGCCCAAGCCACCTTCGGCTACGTATTGGTAGATGTCGCCTAAAGTTCCATTTGCTTTTTAAATAATTTCCATAGTTGAAAACGTAATACTGGCCTAAGCCACATGTACTGTGGGTTAGGCCACTATGCATTTGCAAATAGTTGGCAGTTGTCAATAAAAAGAAATACACGTGGATTTGTTTATGTCATTATTGTTTATCTTGTCAGGCTTAACAGTGTGTAAATTTTAATTTTTACAACGGTGTGTTATTGGTGCAAGAAAATGGCCGAAAACCAAGCGGCTAAGTATACTTTTACCATGATAATAATATTAGAGATTTATAATGTGGCTACCTACGAATGAAAATCCGGTCTGCTAAAAAAACACTATTATTGTTGAAAGTAATTTATTTTAAAACAGGCGAATTTGAGCAAAGTTGAGGTTAGCGTAGGTTTCGGATTTTCTGTATTTTGCAAAAATTCTAATTTAAAACAATCGCACAGTAGGTGCCCGATACCGAATTCCTCTCCTTAGTTTTTTAAAGTTTGTACGTAGTTTGCAATTACTAAGTATGGCATTTTTTTCAGACATCGATATGTCTGATCCGGAGGAGCCGTTTGTAGACTCGGTTCGGAATACCAAACCCAGTGACCAAGAATGCAGCTCAAAACGAGATAGTTGAATCAGAGTCACAAACTAAAAAGAGAGGAATCCGAAATATGTCCAGAAGGACTATAACGAAAAAAAAGAGAAACAGCAGAGAGAAGAGCATATACTAATGCAAAGGTACATTAATTGCTGCCAAAACCATTCGAAATTTTGAATGCGGCTGCCAACTAAAATGTCATTTTAAGGTTAGTGAAGAACGTCAAAAAAACTTTGTTGAAGGCGTTTTATAGATTAGGCGTCATTTGATCTTCAACGAGGACAAATATTTGTTCTCTCATAGACGTTTCGAAATTATTGTACGACGTTACAAAAAGGATGGGGGATAATCAAGGAGAGAAAACACCCGCTTATACTACTTAACTTTGGACAATGGTGATAAAGTTAAAGTATGCAAAAGCATTCTTTCAAGAATGTGTTTCAAATCTCTGATGGCCGTATTACTCGAGCGCTCAGGAATAAAACTACTGGCGGTACTCCGCCTGTGGATAGGAAGAGGAAAACAATATCCTGCAAATAAAAACATCGGAGGAAAAGAGTAAAGAAGTGAAACAGTTTATTAATCGTTTTCCATGCATACCAGTCGCATTATTCACGGAAGAAGAACCGCTGAGCGAAGATTACTTGGCACCTGATTTTGTGTTTATCAAAAATGTATAATGTATTACAAGGAAACAAAGTGACTCTCCCGCTTCAAATTTTGTCTTTAGACCAAATTTTTCATACAGGATTTCAATCTACATTTCCATGCTCCCGTGTCTGATTCTTTGTAAAAGATGTGATGTGTTTGAAATTAAGCTGAAGTCAACAAAATGATCCAGAACTATTGAGACAAATTAAATAATAGAACGAGAGCTTCATCAGAGAAAGGCAGATAGTGCGCGAGATTGGCATGAAATTAGATGCAGAGATGGGTAAACAGACCACAGCATGATGTTTACAGTAAATAGCATTCGATCTAATGAAGACGCCCCCCAACACGCTGTTATATCAACGGGTATCTGCTACTATAAGCGACAGCTCTGACGTATTGTTTAGGAATACATAATTTGAGTTTCTGGAGATGCATACATGTTTATGTGGCATGAGGCTACAGCCTCAAGGGGGCCTCAAGAAATAGGTTCCATGCAATAATGTACTTCATTAAAAGTTATGTGACAACGAAAAAGAGTCATAATGTATTCCGATCAGTGTGGTGGCAAAATCAAATATAATAAGTTTTCCCTTTTATGTTCTTACATTGTTTTCATTCCCCTTCTTTTGTAGTAGAAAAAAAATTGACCACAAATTCCTAGTTAGTTGGTCACTCGTATCTTGCTTGCGATCAGGACTTTGGACTGATCGAAAAAGAGAAAAAGTACTACATAAGAAATTTACACTCCTTGAGATTGGTCTCGTGTAGTTACGGACCGCCAGAAAAGAAAATTCCATTCAATATCATGCCATATGAAATCAGACACATTTTTTTTCCACAAACAACTAGAATGTAGCATTACTAATAGAAAAATGCGTTGCAGATAAATCCATAAGTTGAATGGTTGAAAATGCAATGGATCCGTTTAGAAAAAATAAACCGTTTATAATTGCTTATAAATACTCGAACAATGAAATAGTTCCATTCAATGAAGTAGCGTTAAGAAAAGGAATGCATTCTGGTTTTCCCGAAAAAATCTGAGTGATATTGTTATATCCGAACGGCCGCAAAATCTGATGTGAAAAAAAAAGCTGACCTAATGGGATTACTTCAGTTTATACCTCCAATTAATCATAATTTTTATCTAAAGCTGAAGACCGCCGACGATGTATCTGACGATTTTATTGCTACTACTAGCGATGGAGATGAAATGCAGGAATAAAACTATTGTTTCATCAAACTTATTCTATGTGTGAATTAAAAGTGACTGTTGAATTACATTAAAAAGCTTTTGATTTATTGATTTAATCCATTTTTTATTCTGAAAGTCCATATATTCATGAATTTGATACAAAATACCATTGTGCTAATGTGGACTATACTACATGTTCCTCTTCTACATGAAAAAAGTTAAAGTGGCACTAACCCACATTTTTACAAAAAATAATAATGAATTTTTCATATTTTATTATTAATACCTAACAACATATAGCTCAATTGTATATTATTTTGTAAAAATATTGCAAAATATCTCATTATTAAGAATGCTATCAGAGTATGAAAATGTCAAAAACTTCAGAGGCGTGTTTCTCATTTGTTGAATTTCGGGCTTAGGCCACTCTGCTTCTCAACGCCTCAGTTAGCATCAAGCATCTGTAGAAGATGATGTTTCACGGAAACGAGGGTCATGCGTTATTTTACTTTGTGTATATAAATAAATATGTATATTATTTTTATAAACCACTGTTTTGATATCTTTATTAATTTACATCATGTATCGGCCCAATCAATTCAAAATAAATAAATAAACAAAGTTGTCAACTTTCAATGCAATTTCGTTTGCACAGTCTCCTTCACAAGTTATTAAAAAAGTTTTAAAAAATTTCGTTTGAAAAGTGTGAGCGGTTATAAAAACATGAATATCTTTCAAGTGGCTCAAGATAAACAGACGATTGAATACAAATTACTTAGAAGACATGCGATCATAACACCGTCTATTTTTTTTCTGCCTGAGCTATCCGATATTGCCCGCAGAAGGATGCAAACTTGGACGAAGAAAACATGTCGCTATTCAAACACCCTGTACAATAAGTTTATTCATTCATTTTGATCATCTTATAACTACTGCATTTTTTCAAAGAACGGAGCTATAATTTGGTGAAAAATTTATTCAAATCGGATCACCGCCTGAGAAAATATTCAGTCAAAACTTAGGAAATATTTAATGTATGCGTTAAATTTGCGGCGCAGTGTATTTCGCAAGTAGCACGACTTCAATGACAAAAATTGGAATTTTTAGACTTTTGAAAGAAAAAAACCACAAATGTTATACCGATTTCGAAAGAGCATTGAATAGGCTAGTTTTTAAAATCGTTTGCTGATTCTGTCTGGTACAATATTTTTTCACAGTAAATAGTCAAACTTTACTTAAGGTTTTCGGATTTAAATTAAATTGAAACAACTTAATTTTTTTTTGAGGTTAGCAAGCTAGATTTTAATGAAATGATAGGTCGATTGCCTCAACTATATATTGATGATAGCACAAGAAAAAAAAACCATGAGTTAGAACTTATTTATATTCAAAACAGGCGAGAAAATGACCAAAAAGTATAGATTTTTGAAAAAAACATGAGAGTGGCAATATCTCGAAAACCAGAAAACTTTTACTAAGGTCATGTTGATGTTATCTGATTGATCTGAAGCCAATCTACCTCCAGTGTCACTCTGTCGTGTTATTTACGGGACACCCTGTATATATATATATATATATATATATATATATATATATATATAATAAATGAGGTATGCTTCTTCTTGTCAGAGAATTTAGGTTCATATGTCATAACACAGCCTGTTGAATCAAAATATAATTGTTTCCATATATATATAGAAACGCAATTAAAATCTTTTAAGAAATCTTTGCTGTGTAGATCTACCGAGAAAAATTGTTTTTTCATCTTCTCATACATAATTGAGTCAGAATGAAGATAGTTGGCGTTAAACAAAAACGCGAGAGCAGTAGACCATCATCTAATTTATTTCTGATTCTTATTTTTTTTCACGTACAACTTCGTAACCTCCTAAGTCAACTCTCAAAGGTGCTACAGAGATGCACGAAGCTCAAAAACCTGCACAAATGTACGTAGTAGTGGATGAAGAGATGTGCAATGCTAAAAATTTTGCAAAATGCTGGAATTTTCAACATTGAAACTTATGGAGCATCATCAGCGATTAAAGTCAGAATTAATGTGTCAGGTTAAGTTAATCATCCTACTATAGGATAATTAATCAAGCTGACATTTATTTTATTCAACACATATTGGCTCTTGTAACAGCATAAGGAATATAATGATTTGGTGACAACAATTCAAACAACTAAGTATGAAAACTGATTTAATGAATAAACGTGGCATAAATTTCCCTTTATTCAATTGTTTGTCATCGAACGATTTTCGAAGTAGACCTTCGGAATCCTATAACGACAAAAATAATATTTTTAATTTTTTTAGTAGTTTATCATCTAGAGATTGGATGAATATATATGTATGTATATATATATATATATATATAGATATATATATATATATATAAATATATCTATATATATATATATATAATCTCTTGATAATTATTAGTAATAACAGGCTGGTTGAATCTTAAAAAACTCGATTTTATTAAAAAGTTGACGTTTCACTACGACATTCGTAGTTTTTCAAAACTTTTGAAAAAATTGAAATTTCTTTGACATTTATTGATTTGAAAAAATTTGAATAGACAAAGACTACTTCGTCTTGCTAAAATTTTTTTCCGAATGTGGTTGTTCTTTGTTATTTAATACGTGCTATTCAGTCTAATATCAACATTCAAAATTGTTATCATTAGATGGCAAGGGAAACCACAGAAACCTTCACCTACGTAATGTTCGAAAATAAAAATAATGGGGTACTATTTATCTAACAACAAAGAAATTAGTCGCAGGAAAATATAATTTTTAAGATTCAACTAGCCTGTTATTGCTAATAATTATCAAGAGATTAAAAATAGATCACAGGCAACAACAATTCGAATAAATAATTATATATATATATATATATATATATAATATATATATATATATATATATATATATATATATAATTATATATAAATATATATTATATATATATATATATTTTATATATATATATATATAATATATATATAGTATATATAATATATATATATATAATATATAATATATATATATATATATATATATGTATATATATAATATATATATATATATGTTATATATATAAATATATATATAATATATCTACTATATAATATATATATATATATATATATATATATATATATATATAATTATATATATATTAATATATATATATATATATATATAAAATATATATATATATATATATATATATATAATATATATATATATATATATATATATATATATATATACATATATATATATTTATATATGAATGGGATATGCTTCTTCTTGTCAGACAGTTAATATATCATAACACGTAAGCCTGTTGCATAAAAATATAGTTATTTTCATATATATAGAAACGCAATAAAAACATTTATCAGAAATTTTTTTTGTGTAGATCTACCGAGAAAGGTAGTTTTTATATCTTTTCAGACACAATTGAGTCTGAATGAGCACAGTTGGCGTTAAACAAAAACTCGAGAGCAGTAGACCACTGTCTAATTTATTTCTGATTCTTATTTTTTTTCACGTACAACTTCGTAACCCCCTAAGTCAACTCTCAAAGGGGCTACAGAGATGCACGAAGCTCAAAAATCAGCAAAAATGTATGAAATTTCAACACAAAAATTGAGTTGGTGATGAAAAAATATCCGAAACCAAGTAAGAGCACCGTCTCAATATCAATCAAATTCACTTACCTACAATTTTGCATTATTCTAACTGAATTTGTAGTGGATGTAGAGACGTACAATGCTAGAAATTTTGCAAAACGCTGGAATTTTCAACATTAAAATTGCGCAGCAGAAAATATCAATTGACTCATTGTGCACTTCCCTAATTCAATTCACATACTCATTTCCAGTCCTCTAACACAGAAGGAGGTGAAAATATTTGTAACCACAACTTTGCACATTGATAATATAGGCGAATCAAAATAAGCGCTACGCCGCCTGGTGACAATCAGAATACCTAACTAAAAATCTTGACATAGTTCTTACGTTCTCCTTTGTTTTGTGTTCGTTTTTGTGTGATTTTTTACAAATATTTATTATTTGCAATCATTTTGAAAGCTATGAGTCGTTCGAATCGTTATTGTTCAGTTCCTCAGTGTTCTTCCTGGGAAAAGAAATGTTCAAATGTGAATTTCCATGCTTTTCCTCCAGCTGGTGATAAATATCGTGTTTGTGTAGAAGGGAAAAAGGAATACTCCTAAAGTCTCTACTTTGCGTGATCTGATAACTACAGATAGTGCTCTAAACAGTTTCACTGATCTCAATAATATAAAACTATTAGATACAATAGTAAAAGCAGTACAATCTGTTTACAGTGATCAACGGTCACGTAGATTAACAATCAAACAGCGTATTGTTTTAGTATTGACAAAATTGAAATGTGATCTTACATATGTGACATTATCTCTTTTATTTGGCATTTCACAAGAATTATGCCAAAAATATATTTATGAAATGCTACCCATTATGAGTAGAGTTCTTAGTTGTGTCATAAGATTCCCAGAATATTCTGAAATACAGAAAAACATGCCAAAATGTTTCGAAAAAAAATACTGCACAGAAATTTTTATACAGAAACCAAAGTGCCTTTGCTGCAGGATCAGGTTTTACTCTCAGTATAAATCTAATAACACAGTGAAATTCATGACAGGTGTTTCTCCTGGAGGTTTAATTACTTATATTAGTGAACCATATGGGGGAAGAGCATCTGATAAAACGATTTTCCAACAAAGTGACTTAATTTTGAAGTTAGAAAGCTCACAGGATGCTATTATGGTGGACAGAGGTTTCTTGATAGATGATATTTGTCAACAGTTTAAAATAAAGTTGATCAGGCTACGATTTTTGAAAGTCAAAATTGACTACAGAAGAAGCATTGTTGAATGCCAAAATAGCAGCTGCTAGAGTACATATTGAACGAGTCAATCAGAGAATTAAGATATTCATCTCATGATCTAACCTAAAGATTTCTCTCAATTTGGCTACAAAACAAATGATGATAATCACATACCGCCTCAATAGCAATGAGAATACATACACAGTAACACACTTGTTCACTAAAGAAGCCTGAAAAGTCTTTATATTTATGGTAAAATTATATTTCAGAAAACACAAATAAACACACAACAAATACAACATAAATATCCCAATGTCAATATTTATAGTTCTACGACTGGCCACATTGGCGCTGCATTCTTATTTTCAGATGCCTATCATCTCAGTATTGAGATCTGACATAGAGGCGGAGCTTAGGTGATAACGTCAAAACATGGCGTCTCAAAACCAACTTTCAAAACGAATAATATGAGAGATTTGAAATTTGTTTGAGTTTCCTATAACAATGTTAGTTTCGAGAGAAAATGTGAAGCTTTATGTGGGTGAAAATTTACTCCAGCGAAAATATAGGCTGTGAAGATCCAAATTCATAAAACAATTTGGGAAAAATGAAGAGAATTCGAGGCTTGGTATCGTGAACTTTACTGCTTTTTGCTTATCTATTTTGATATGATTTAATTTGAAGTGTAAAATGCCTAGTCTAAATCTGTATTTGTTTAAGTGATATGAAACTTA
The DNA here is from genome assembly GCA_030704885.1 of Cynegetis impunctata. Classification (NCBI taxonomy): domain Eukaryota; kingdom Metazoa; phylum Arthropoda; class Insecta; order Coleoptera; family Coccinellidae; genus Cynegetis; species Cynegetis impunctata. The sequence continues at coordinate 72,160 of JARQZK010002349.1, read as the reverse complement.
TAATTTATAATTCGAGCATTAGAGCTATTTTATGTAGGAAGTTTATAATCGGCCAAATATTATAGCCAATTATCAATAAACATATTTCAAAACTATTTTTTGATGATTCTTTATCACACTCTAAATATTAGTTATTTCTGAAGAACTTTGGGCAAAACATGTTGGAAATTTTACGAAAAACATTTATTTAGTAATATACAAGAATTCTATGAGAAATCATAATGTTCCATATAATCAAATGTTGTTTTCATAATAAAACACCATCAACGATAATTCAACTCAAGATGTATTAATAATGAATATACAAAAAAAAACGTTTTTATTCCGTGTGTATTCTTCTCATAACTAACTTCATCATTTCACTTAATCTTTCATGAATTTGTCATCTTCTGAGATCGGAGGAGACATATTTATCGTACGACATTAATCAATAAATTTCCAGGCAACACATATCCAACAATTTTGAATGTTTTGGCTGCAGCATCTGGAATTTTCATTAATAAAGGGCACTAATTTAAGTTTCAATCATAGGACTTTACCTATCAATCATAGGAATTACCTGGAAGGATGTAATTTTTTTTTGTAAAATGCAAAGAACACACCGTCATTCTAAGAGTTGTGTTATTCTTTTTCCCATTGATTTTCCATACCTTCAATAAATCAATATTTTTCTTTTGTCAAAGATGATTTTCCTCCAATACAAAATATTTGTTTGGCTTCGGAAACCGATGAAAGCCAATACTTGCATTTGTATATACTTTGGAATTACATTTTTCACGCAACAACACACTGTTGACTTGCTGATTTTACGATTTGCAAAATAAACACTTTCCATTATACACCATTTGCGACCTCATTTGTAAGAAAACAAAAACTTGTCATGCAATTGCATATGTTGACGTTGGAAATAAAAACCACATCCATCTGACCGCCAGAGTTCGCCAGCTGACATGTCAGATCCCAATACGTAAGAAACTTATCACAACAAAGACAAGAAATCTAAACAGAAAATAGAGTGAAATAATCATAACCTAGTAGGTAATAGTGAAAGTTACTTTTCGAAAGATTACTCTTTATGCTTGGACCCCTTGCATTTCCATGACGATATATTCAATTTTTGAGAATAAAATATCAGTTTTTATCTTGTCCTTATACTAGAATAGTGGTTCTTAACCGGTGGTCCGCGGACCACTGGTGGTCCCTGGAAGCACTAAAGGTGGTCCGCGAAGCCATCCCAAAAATATTGAATGAGCCATATAATTGAATAAGTCGCGTTCGGTCATTTCAGTCCCCTTCACTCTGCGCATCTTCTTCTATATATATATAATACAAGCCGAAAAATTGAATCCAGTCTACAGCAAAAACCATATTTTTTAAATTTCTGAAATTTGGTGGCAAGTCTGATTATGTAGATTCCCACTAAGACGGGGTTTTTTAAAATTCCGCCGTTAAGGGGTTGAAAAAGGGTAAAACGTGTTTTTTGATGTTTCTCGCAAAATAATGGACTTAGCGATCCCGTTCTTCCACTAAAATGTTAAGTAAAATGAACTCTAGAAAGTGCTTTCTCAGTTTTTTGAAATTCCATCATTTAGGGGTGCAAAAGAGGTAAGTCTGTTTTTTTTATATTGGCTACTTCCGGCAAAATAATCGACTTAGCGATTCCGTTTTTCCACTACAATGTTCCTTATAATTTCATTAAAAAACAATTTTCTGCATTTTTTGATGTTGTATCATTTAGGGGTTGAAAGAGGGTGAAATGTGTTTTTCGTATATTGGCTATTTTTAGCTGATTCTCGCAAAATAATGGACTTAGCGATCCCGCTCTTTCACGAAAATGTTAAGTAAAATTAACTCTAGAAAGTAGTTTCTCAGTTTTTTGAAATTCCATCATTTAGGGGTGCAAAAGGGGTAAGTCTGTTTTTTTATATTGGCTATTTCCGGCAAAATAATCGACTTAGCGATTCCGTTCTTCCACTACAATGTTCCTTATAATTCTATTAAAAAACCATTTTCTGCATTTTTTGATGTTGTATCATTTAGGGGTTGAAAGAGGGTGAAATGTGTTTTTCGTATATTGGCTATTTATGGCTGAATCTCGCAAAATAATGGACTTAGTGATCCCGCTCTTTCACGAAAATATTAAGTAAAATTAACTTTAGAAAGTAGTTTCTCAGTTTTTTGAAATCCCATCATTTAGGGGTGAAAAAGGAGTGAGTCTGTTTTTTTATTGGCTATTTCTGACAAAATAATCGACTTAGCGATTTCATTCGGCCACTAAAATGTTCCTTATAATTATCTTGAAAAACCACTTTCTCCATTTTTTAAAATTCGATCATTCAGGGGTTGAACAGGGGTGGAATAAATTTTTGGTATATTGGCTATAAAGTGTATCTATAGAATTTTTGAAGTATACGCGGGCGAAGCCGCGACGGGTCCCGCTAGTCTTTTTAATATAAACAATGCAATGTGATGAATCTTACGACGTTTGACAATGCTGTCAATTACTTGCATTGAACATATTGCTATAGTCGCCATGCATTGGCTGCCAAAAAACCCGTCCAGAAAAAAAAGTTATTTGAGATTATGCAATCACAAAAAAACGTTACTTACACACAGTTGGTGGTCCCTGACAAAACAGCAATTCTGTTGAATGATCGTTCATTATGAAAAGGTTAAGAACCACTGTACTAGAATAATTCCTTTACTCGATCGACAAAATAGCGATATGTACCTGCTGAATAACGAGACGTTATTTTTTTTGCTTTGGGAATAAATAGGAGAACATTTGTATTATTCGAAATCGTATCCTACTTGAATTTCCGAAACTATTTCTGTTCGTTCTAGTTTTCATCTATTCCAGTAATGAAATTGCATATATAAGGTAGCCACATATTCAGTTATATGAAATAAATGAAATTCGGAGACCTCTATGGATGCTAACATGAATCTTATTTTCTATACATTCAACTGCTTCGAATATATTTCTTAAATGAAATAGATTAACTATTGAAGCTGCAGATGAACAGATATTTCAGATTAATTTCGTATAAAATAAAAACAAACATAAATAAACCCAATAGCTCACAATTGATAAATATATTGCAAATAGTTAGTTTTGAGAAACAAATGACATCATATGATATATTAGACTAAATATGAATATTATTCTCATATACATAAATGAATAAATACATAAATTGATTATTTTTTGGTGAAACATCATAAAGAATAAAGTATAAACTTAATAGTTTAAAGTATGAACTTTAAAGTTTATACTTTATAAATTGAATATGTTATTCAGATTTCATTCAAAATTTGTTTTTGTGCACATTCCGCAAATAAAGAATTTCTCATCTGACAATATAGGTTGAATATTCTATATTCTGGAAATTTGATGGAAATATTTTCTCACAAACGAGTGCAAATAGGGTCGTATGAACGAAATAAATCTTAACCGATTATATGCTGAATGAAGGTAAACTCCCAAGGGAGGACCCCTATCCATTTAAAATTTTGGTTGCCAGAAAATTACGGCTTCCGCAAGCCAATTTATGTAGATAATTATTGCAGATTTCTACCCTCGAGAGCAAGATAATGAGATAGAACTCAAGTGTACCAACAGACGTTTCCGTTGTTGAAAAGAAATACTATCTTCATAAATCGATATTGAACAATTTGTTTCTACTTGTGAGTGGAACATAAGTCAAAACAATATATACTTTTCCAAATCTAATTACATCTTGACAGTTCATCTAAATGACTGATTTCTATTCGATTGATTGACGCATGATCTTTTTCTAACCTATGTCCTTTCAAATTTGTTTTATATCCACTTTTGAAACTGAGTGCAATTTATATCTACTTTGTGTAGTTATATCCTAAGGAAGTCTCTGCAAATCAGCCACCGTGGTTTAGGCGGTTAAACAAACGATCAGTGGCAGAGTCGGCACCCGCTTCGAATTCTATATATATATATATATATATATATATATATATATATATATATATATATATATATATATATATATATATATATATATATATATATATATATATATATCAGTGGCGGCTCGTGAGGTTTTGGTTTAGGGAGGCTACAAGAGTTGTTGAAAAATACACCATAGGCGAAAATTTTTAGGATTTCAAGGTCAACCGCCTTATAATTTAAAGAAAATCAAAGTAAAACAAGCACCCTAAGCTATTAATTTGTTTTCACTTTCGAGTGTTTACCTTGAGACCTACAACTCCTATTTACAATATTCACAAAAACGCTTCTTAGCCAATTCATCTATTCATCAAATTTTTCTTTCTTTCACAAAATAGGTACCTACCTACCCACTTAACGAATTTGTTACCTATTCGAGGAATTAATCAATTATTGCCCAGCAAGTATCAGCAACATTAATTATGTCTTGTTTTCCAAGCAATTTAAATTTGATCCGCGACACGACATGTTCCTGGGATTTTTCGTGCCTTTCTAAAGAACTTGATGAATTTTTTAAATCGTCAAATCCTAAGCGGCCCCAAACAGAGAAATTTTCCCTAGTAAAAAGTAAACACTCCAACAAAATAATTTATTTTTAACCTGTGATCCGGTTAGGCAAGGATGTCTCTCATAATTTTTTGTATTAAAACCGCGGTTTTGTTATCTGTTACGCTGCACCAAATTGTTTAATTCAGGGGTAGGTCGCAATATTTTTATGAAAACTTTATCCTCATAACTTAGTGCACTTAAGTTATGGGATAACAAATATTCCGCTAAGTCACCATTGAAATTTTTGAAATTAACTTCAGTAACCAAACTCATTTTGAAACAATTCGCGAGCAATATAAGTAAACAAGCTGTTTTCAGCTATTCACTAGTCACTACGATGACACTACGATTAAATTAATGCTTTCCAACGAATTCACTCGATTTTACCCGAAATTCTATAGTTGTGATTGGTCGACATTGTATGAGGCTCCATCGGTGTTGCCATTTACATGTGTTTTGCTTTTCTATTGCAATAAAGTATTCATTGGCAGTATTCGCACCGTTGTTTGCTTTTCTATGGCAGGCGTAATGGACGTTGAGAATATACCTTTCTAAGCCTCCGCAGCGTTGCCACAAATCTTGAAATGAATGAAATGCAGTAAATGTAAATACCATTATATAATGTAGGTTAAAAGGAAGATAGGTGCATAAAATAATATGATTTTGATTAATATGAATATGCTGAATGCTGACTATTCACTAATATATTATATATTAGTGATACACGGAATATTATTGAAGAGGAGGCTTATATATATATATATATATATATATATATATATATATATATATATATATATATATATATATATATATATATATATATATATATATATATATATATATATATATATATATATATATATAAATATATATATATATATATATATATATATATATATATATATATATATATATATATACAGGCCGTTTCTTTTATCATGTGTTAACATTGCTATATTCTAAACCATAAGAGATATGAAGACGATTAGAAGAAAAGAAGATAACTATTATGGTGGGCAGTAAATTGGTCAGAAGAAGTCTACGAAGACTTTCGCCGTTCCCGAGTTAAACAGGGGAGACTGGAAATGGCGTTTTTGGTTTTTTACGAACAAAATTGTTATTTCAGAAAATGGAAGAGAAAATTTTTATTATATTCAAAATGTACTATAACCATGTAAGAATAAATCTTAGATTGAACGTTATTTGAGAAAATATGGAAAAATTGAAGAAAAATTTTTTATTGTAGTAGAAATGTACTATAACGACGTGAGAACAAATCTTAGATTAAACGTTTCGCGTCAACACGGCCACCATCAACTTTTTTTTCGAATACGAACCTGTCTTTTTTATCACAAATATTGATGAAGTGATAAAATCACAATTCAGTGGTATATCACAATCGATATTCTTATAGCGTTTCATTCAAAATAAGCATCTTCAGTGACAATTTTCAATAACGATCCTGTTGTTAGTTCCTCTGTAAATAGATTGGATTTCTTCGAAACTTGTTCAACTATTGGCATACTTCAGACATTAGCCAATAATTTCGATAAGAAGATACCCCATCACAATGAGCATTTTAATTTTTCCTTCATGAAAATTTTTGTATTACAGTAATCCTTGTTTCGAGGCTGATTTCTCTCGAATTAATTTTTATACTTTTGAATCCCCACAATTTAGTGGTATATCACTCTTGATATTTTCAGTGTTTCGTTTGAAATAACTAGCATCATCAGTAACAATACTCAAACAGAAAATCAATTCATTTAATAAAACACTTTGGGGGAAAATAAAACCAACACAAAAAATTAATTATACTCAAGAAACTACATTAAATGCTCAAATTGACGAACTCTTTGTTGAAAGCACATAAGTTGTCTGTCCATACAATTTCTGTGGTAATTTTCTAGAATGAAGGGTTTTCTATTACATGCATCTCTTATTTTTTGTTTGAGATGGTCGACATTTGTACTAGGTGTCGAAAAAACTTCCATTATGTATCCCCAGATAAAAAATCTAATGGATTGAGGTCTGGAGATCGAGCTGGTCAGGCAATAGGTACATTGTTTCCAATCCATTCTGTTTGGAATATTGCAGCTAAATGCTCCCTTTTCCACAGAAGACAAACACGAATATTCATAATGTTGGGGTATCTTCTTATCGAAATTATTGTCTTATGTCTGAAGTTTGCCAATAGTTGAATAAGTTTTGAAGCATTTTACAAAGGAGCTAACGACAGGACCGTAATTAAAAATTGTTGTCACTGATGATGCTAGTTATTTTAAATGTAACGCTTTAAAAATATTGAGTGTGATACACCACTGAATTGTTATTTTATCGCTTTATCAATATAGGCAATGAAAGAGACAGGTCCGTATTCGAAAAAAAAGTTGATGGTGGCTGTGTTGACGCGAAACGTTCAATCTAAGATTTGTTCTCACGTCGTTATAGTACATTTCTAATACAATAAAAAATTCTTCTTCAATTATTTCATATTTTCTCAAATAACAATTCTATGCGTAAAAACGTTCAATCTAAGATTTATTCTTACATGGTTATGGTACATTTTTAATACAACAAAAATTTCTTCTTCCACTTCTTTATATTTTCTGAAATAACAATTCCATTCGTGAAAAACCAAACGCGCCATTTTCAGTTTCTCCTGTATAACTCGGGAACGGCGAAAGTCCCCGTAGATTTTCACTAACCAATTCACTGCCCACCATAATAGTTACCTTTTTTTTTAATTTAATCATCTTCATATCTGTAACGGTTCAGAATATAGCAATTTTACCACATGATAAAAGAAACGGCCTGTATATATATATATATATATATATATATATATATATATATATATATATATATATATATATATAATATATATATATATATATATATATATATATTATAGTATATATATGTATATATAATATATATATATATATATATATATATATATATATATATATATATATATGTATATATATATAAAGAAAACAACTCGATTATGTGCAAGGTAGTGATATAACCGTTGCCCTGGGATTTCTGCATCATGAAACTTGGTCGCCATGTAGAAGTTGTAACTATGTTGATGAAAAATGCGAATCATGAATAATACAAAATGGCGTATGGAGAAGTGCAGTATATTTCACCTCGTCACCTTATTCATCTTAGACTTAACCAAAAAAACTTTTAACAACGAGCAAAAGTTGAAAACTTCCTACAATGACAGCTGTTGTACTAACGAACCTATTCTCTTTGGACCCTGGGTCCTAAGACACACGATTGTGTTTTATCAATACCTGTAAAAGCCCAATTTTTCAACTGAATATTCTGTTATATGTGCTTGTTCAAATAATTAATAACAACTAAGAGCTCCACTTTCCTTTAAAAGCTTCTCTACTCAATAAAATTTTCAACGGTAGGCTACACATCGATAAGAAAAAAACATTTCTTCTTCAAATTGTGGATATTCCTTCAAAAAGACAGAAATTGTTCGGACTTGATAATTAATCTTAATAAATCGGAAAGTAATTTTATTTTCATGATCATTTATTTGATAAAAAGTTAAACTACTAACAATAATTCAAGTTATAACTGTTTTCTAGTTATAAATTTTGTTCGAACTGTTCTCCGTTGTTCCTAATGCACGTGTGGCGCCTCTTTCTTAGTTCAGCCGTTAAGGTAGCTACTTATTTGTTGAAGCAGAAATATTTCTCTTTTTTGTTCGATCCAATTTGATTGTGAATTTTTTATCGTTTATTTGATAAAAAGCTACTAATCATAATAATTTAATACATGTCTGCTCTCTTAGTACACATTTTGTTCGAAAAAAGTATATTATTTCATAAGTAGGAGAAGTGTCACTTTTCATGGCGAGCTTGAGCTTACCCGCCGAACGCAGTGAGGCGGGTAATTGAAAGCGAGCCATGAAAAGTCACTTCTACTCCGAATGAAATATGTTATTTTATTTTCAAACGTTTTGAAATTCATAAAAATCTGAATATCCATTTTCGGATCGATTCACATTTACGCACATAACTCTATCCACTTACGATCGTTAAGAATAATGGAACATTTTCCTAGTTACGGTTGCCACACAAAATTGATTCTGACAGATATACTTAAAGTGAAATAATATTGATAGTTATAATTCGCAACCTGGTGAGAAGTGGTTTAAAGTGAAAATGTCTTCAGAAATTGAGGTTTTGGCCAAAGAAGCAGAGTCTACTCTTAGACCATCGAAGTCTATTGAAAAATATTCTGCAGCATATGATCACTTCGTGAATTGGTGCAATTCGAAAAATGTGACAGTTTACCAAGAGAATGTGCTTCTAGCATATTTCAATTCAATGGCTAGAGAATACTATATATACAGAATATTGAGTTGAAAAAATTTGGCTTTTACAGGAATTAATAAAAAACTTATGAGATGTTTGAGGGAGGACAGGTTACCGACCACGATTTGTATTGGGGAACAATTTAAAATTTTTTAATTCACTCCGAGTTAAATAAGCTGCAAAGATGAGATCTAATAAGATCGAAACAGCTGTATGCAGATTTTGGGTCGGGGTTGACTTGACGATTTCTATAAGTTGGATTGTGAATGCAGATTTTGCGTTGCGGAATACGTATAACCACCTCCCTTGGGAAGTTGTTTGATAATTTTTTAAATTAGTTAGGGTCTTCCATCTCCAGTTGGGTCAGGGCATGCCAGACCCGGTTTGGTTAGGGTCTACCATCCCAGTTGAGTCAGGGCATGCCTGACCCCGTTAGGTTTTAGAGAATTTTCCTTGTTCACTCTATGTAATGTATGAAATTAACTTAGGTCAACTAGTATGTTTTTTATGATTTGATTGTTGTATTTTGCGTATTGTGCTGCTTGTATCTTCGGAGCGCGCTCTTATGGGTATATCCAAAGATTTTAAATCACTATGTTAGTGTGCGTTGGAATCATATACGCCACTGTTGTAGAGTAGATATCTTCATGTCAGAAGGTACGTCTTTGCGCGACAAATTCCTGCATTTTCGATCTAAGAGGTGAATCATTGGTTCACAATATCTTTGGAGGGAGAGCGCTCTGGGTTGTTATACCGACTTGAATTAGGGAATAATTAGAA
>JARQZK010002349.1:5000-60000 GCA_030704885.1 Cynegetis impunctata | reverse complement strand
ACTTTCCGTACCAGACTCTTAGGTTTTTCAGATTCTCCTTCTTCCTGGTCCTCTGCTCCCATAAACTTTACCTTGTAGGATGCATTGGAGGAGATGGTATCGATCTTCATTGCGCATTATGTGCCCAAGTTATTCTAATTTCCTGCATTTAACGGTGTAAAGGACCTCACGTTCCTTCCCCATGCGGCGTAGGATTTCTTCATTGGTCACCCTCTGCGTCCACGACACTCTCAGTATCCTTCGATACAGCCACATTTCGAAGGCTTCCAGCTTCCTCTCAGTAGCAGCAGTCAGTGTCCAAGCCTCTACTCCGTAGTACAAAACAGAAAAGATCTTAACAATCTGATCTTGAGGTTGATCTTCCCGAGGGATGAATGTTGAAAATTATTTTATTATAATGAAAAAGCGATTTTATAATCGGTTCATTGCTCCTATCCATTTTCCTTCTCATAGTAGGCATGTCATTTGTTGATATTTTGACGTTTGTGAATATTTTTGTCATCATATTTATTGAATGTTATTGCTGCTTTCTTTTTGTTGTCGTATAGAAATAATGGAAATTAAAATGAATTTACCCAAGAATATCATAGAAAATGCAGCCAAAGCTGCGAATAATTCATTGCCGGAGAAATCCAGAGTCGTATGCAACAAGGAATATGAAGTATTTAATCAATGGAAGTTGCTTCGTTTCTCCTCATACAATTATGTTATAAAATCTTCAAATAATATACGAGTGAAAAATTAAAAATATATTTTTTCTGGTCAATCACGTACAAATATCTCTCGATTCATTCCCATCGTTCGATATCATGTTTCAATCTAGGACGAGTTTTCACGCGCCAATAACATTTTCGCTAACTTGTATTCCACAGATAATTGGGTAATGGGCGGAAATTCCGAAAATTCGAAGAATTCAATTGTCGATCTGATATTTTCCGTTTGACTCGTGAGAGACCGAGCGCTGACGTCTACAAAACGCCGGTCTCGTCCAAGCTAGCGGCGGAATAAATTGCTCCTCGATAGGGTCACGTGCCTGTCCAAATCCATGGAAAATGACAGTGTGGGAAACCCGCTTCAATCTATTTTAATTTCGCGTTTTGTATCTGATACTGAAGGAAGGCTGTTTTCAAAGAGGATTCTACAAAATCTCTAAATTGATAGTTTGCAAATCTCAGGTTTCAGAAAGTATACCCAAAGATATTTCATATAAAAAAGTCGATGTCGAATATCGAACAAATTTATCATATTCTTTAAATGATATAACTCAGAACATTATAAACATGATTCACTCTGGTTAATTTATCCATTAGAACTGAAAAACACTTATTGAATCTAAATAAATGAATAATGTGAGAAGTATTTTTTGTAGAGGAAAAGGAGGCAGCTGTTTTTCATTATGAACTGAATTCAACTTGAGTGCAATTATTAGGCAAATGCAATTAATAATATATGGAGAATCACGTTGCCCGAAAAATTAAGAAGTTCTCACAGGGTAAGACTTAATAAATACTAACATGTTTGATAATAAAGCAATGCCAGAAAATAAACTGCCGAATTGCTTTGATAAAATACTAGCGATGACATATTTCACGTAAACTACCTCATGTAGCTGCTCTTAAATTCATCTCCACATTAATTTGATTAATTATTTTTGTTATCTCCAGCAAATCTTTAGCAAATATTTTTTCCACAGCATAAGTATTATTTCACATTATTTTGGATAACTTTAAACAAAATGGAGGTAGAGAAAAATTTTTAATCATTAAAATCGATGAATTGAAGAGAGACAAAAGAAAATCAACAATTGTGTCTACAGTTTTCTATTTTACATAAACGATGGAAAAATATATCTAGAAGTTTCATGTTAATAGTTAATAGAATATACATCATTATTTTATTACTTGCCAACAACGTCGCGGCAATCAATTTTGTAACAGTATCATCGGTAAGGTTTGTCCTAACTTCATTGATTTTATTAAAAAATTATTGTTTATTTCTGAATAACTGTGTACGAATTCTACGTTCAACTTCTTCCCGTGAATTTTCAATGGAGTTTATGTCTGGGGATTGTGCTGTCCACTGCAGAACTCGAGTGATAGTTTTTTGAAACCACTCTTTTTTTATTCTGCATAAGACATCATTACAACTTGCATGATATCTCTGTAGACAAATCGATCCATGGTGTCATTAATGAAGTTTAATGAACCCATCCCATTCCATGAGAAGCAACCCCATAGAAAGTCACTTCCTTTTCCATATTTAAATGTGGATGTAACTTATTTGGGAGTCAACTTTATGTTGATTGGCCATCTCACACGCTTCATTCTATCAGAATCGAAAATTTTGTAACTATCCCTTAATAAAACTTTTTTCACTTATCTACTGTCCAATTCAGATGTCAACGTGCAAATTGAAGCGTAGCTACTATATTTCTTTCCGAAACAAACTACTTTTTAGCCGGGCGTCTACCGAATAACTTTGCGTCTACAAACCTTCTTCGAATTTTTCGTGGACTAACCATTATTTCGGGAAATTCAGCAATAATCAAAGTAGCTTTTTTAAAAAAAATTTTAATATGTCTTTCTGTCCAAATTGTTGATTTTCTCGGCCTTCCCGATCTCGATATTCTCTAAATGTCCCCTTCCATTGTAACTTGAAATTATTTGGGAAACTCTGTTTCTCTGTAAAACAAACCATCTTGAAATTGTGGCTTGTATTGTGCCTTCCAGGTCTGCAGTCACTACTCTCTGCTTCAATTATTTCGAAACTTGAATATCTCTTGGCATGATTAATCCAGCACAGAAATATTCATTGAACATGAGAAGAACTCAGCAGAATTAAATCAACATTTACTTTGAGTAAAACCTTTCTTTTTGAAGAAAATATCAGAATGTTGCTTTACTTTTGATGCGTTACAATATTGTATTTTAAAGTTCACGTCAATATCTGTTAATTTGTTTCGATTGTTGGAAAGAATTGTTTACCAACAGCAGCATAATTTGATATTTAAGACACAATGTATGGTCAAGTATATAGCTAACGAGGGAATAACTAATTTAGAAAACATAATCTTCCATTAAATCGAATGGAATAATTCGCGAAATAAACTCAACATTTGCGGAAAACTCGTCTGCTTCACATCCGGTTTAGAAGCAAGTCATCATTTTCTTTAGATCAATAGTCACGTACGCCAAAAGTATAAATATCGATACAATTTCCAAATCAATGCATTCTGATCATGATTCTGATCATGATTGTCAATCAAAGTCCACTACCAGCTAAAGACTTCGAAGATTTGCTCCCGTCCAAAATAGTTAGGTAAGATACATCAATCTCAATATTATTTTTATTAATTTATTTTCTCTTGACAAGCCTGATGATTGAGCTAATTAAATATGGTTTTAACAGTTTTGGATTACAGAGAAGAGTTGTAAGAATTATGAGCGGTTTAGGTTATAGGTAAGACTGCCGGTGTATGTTTGTGAGTATGGGTCTGCTGACTGTGCCGTCTTTGTACATCCTGGAATGCCTGGTGTATGTGAGGAGAAACATAGTGTAAGTGTTTCAAACGCATAAAGACATTCATGACTATAACACTCGTGGTAGGGGGGACCTGGTCCCGGAATTCTGGCGCTTGGAGAGGTGTCGGGATGGCCCTGGATACTGGGCACTAAAAATGTTTAATATCTTGCCACAAGATGTAAAAATTTTACCTCTTAGAACTTTTAAGACTCGGCTAAAATCATATTTGATTAAACATTCTTTCTATTCTGTTAGTGATTATTTTAGTTCGGATTTTAACATGTGAGTCTTCATTTAAATTTTGACATGTATTAATTTAATTAAGATTTTAGTTTATGTATTTTGATGTAATTTCAACCTGTTATTGTGATGTGCTTTTTCAATCTTTGACATGTATTGATTGCATATTTTTCTGTCAGTGATTGGTTCTTGGACTGAATGTACTGTATTAAGAATTCACTTATATATCTGTTTTTGACGTATGTAACACATTGTTTGTGAATTAACATGAATAAATTATTGAGTACTGAGTATTGAGTTGATTCTATTTTATTTACCCCTATTTAGCTTTAGGAAACCCCAATATAGTGCAGTGTCTCGTTCTAAACAAGATGGTGAAGGAACCCCCAGATAATGAAAAACCCCGTTCTAAACAGTTTTCAAATACGATAGCAAGAATTTAATATTATATAATCAAAATTTATTTTTTATTCCGAAAGTGTTGCTCTATTTTTGTCCAATAGTGCATATACTTTCATGACGTAAAAAATATGCAATAATGCACGTTGTATATAAATTGAACAATATTATCGTATGATTGACTAATAGTTAATAATTGTATGAATTTCAAATACAAGATGCTGTTGTTATTTTATTAAACATAAAAATAATGGTTTCTGAAGTGGCTTATATAATATATTTCAGAGTAGGTACTAAAGAAATATGTATTCATAGGAATTTGTTATTCTTATCTAATTCATAATATTATTGTTATCTCATTCATAATACATGAATTAAAATGACGTTTCGGTAATCCCAGGTAATCAACCTACTTCTTTTTTAGTAATTATGAATGAATCAAAACTGAATTCGCGAATATAATCTTTGAAGTTCGTTTATTTCAAAAAAAGTATATTATATCAGTAATCCAAGGCACTCAAGTGGAATGGAGGACTTGAAAGCAGTACACTGAAAAACCTTTGGACTTATATGAGTTCCTGATTTTACTTTATAATATAATATTTAATCATTCTTCTTCTCAGTGTCACAAGAAAATAACTTCATTTTAATTGACTCAGAGTGTATCAGATGAATTCTGTGAACAATTTCCAATTTAAATTATTTCAATTGAGATAACCAATAGAGCATACAGTTTCTCAGATGAATTAGTTTATAATATCTGTGAATGATAATAGAATGAAGGCCACCCTATGCTCTAATTCACATGATACGTTGTGCAAAATGATTGCTATTTTTCACGAGGGTGGTCGCAATTCACCCGATTGAAAAATTGTAATTTTGTGCGAGTAGAATTCTATACTTTGTCCACGACTTCCTCGAAAAAATTAGTAATAATCTGCATTTTCAACAATAAAAATAGTTATCAAAAGCGTTGACATAACATTTTTTTTCTCCGATCGTAGGAAAAGTGGCACTATTTTGACCTGTTTTCTATGCGCAAAGTTCAACATTCCAGAATAGTGGGCAGTTGCTAAGCAATTAGAAAATAACAGTGCTGTAATATTCTTACCGCACTGCTGTAGCGTGCGGTAATGTAACAAATGGATTATTACAATAAAATGAAACAAAGTATGGTTTTGATTTTTATAATTGTTATGAATATTTACATTTAAATTTGTATCCTGTAGCTTGACGTTTCAAAAATGCTCTCAGTTTTTGGTACTGAGCAATATTAATATTATTTTTAACAAAGTTGATCGAAGCATGGATTAATATGCCCACAACGTCGAAGATTTCATTGTTTCAGCCAATTCAGCAACATACGCCATCAGTACAATCTCAAAAAAGGATACACTGTTGTTTTTCTGCAAAAATCCATGAAGCGTTGGTACGCAAGTTCATACTTCTTTCTGGATTTCGCCGGAAGTAAATTAAGTGAAGCCGCGTTCGCGGCTTCTACTAGTTCAGAAGGCGTGCAAGGTAACAAATAATCACTATCAGTGTTCATGTTTACAAATTCTTTTTTAATTCCTTATAAAATACAACGAATCAAACAAAACCGGCTTTAAAATTATTGTACTTTTGTCATAACGAAGTAATTTCCATGGTTACCACTTCAATATTTTAATGTGAACATAGAGAAACCTATTTAAACTTACTTGATTACATCTTGAATGAAATATTATTTAATTAATTTTTTAAATGTAAATCAACGATCGGAGAAAAAATAGTATGTATAATTCGTGGGAAAAGCATATTCCCAAACTCCTGTGTTATCACAGTCGTTTGGGAATATTATGCTTTTCCCACTAATTATACAATATACTATTGTGTTCACTGAAAACTGCATACTCACGTAAACGTCAACTATTTCACTTGACATCGATTCCATTCCTTTCTTTCACTCTGATAAAAATGAAATAGATAATTTTGCATTCACTTATATTAATATTAACAGAACAATTATTAAAAATAAACGAAGGCATTGAATTTATAGATAAATCAGTGTTTTAAAATCTAACAATAATAATATCATAACAATGTAAATGATGTTCTCTAGTTGAGATATACGTCCTAAGTGTGACTTCATGCAGTGAATAATGAACCATTTTTCACTAGTGAATAATAGGTAGTGTTACACTTTAGGAAGTTATAATTAATGTTTTATAGTACAGTCGTGGACGAAAATATTTATAGAAGATCGAATATAATGTTAATATATTAGCCTTTTTTTCATCACAAGTTCAAGTTTCCGTACAATAATCTGAAGTGATACGGAGAAATTCAGCAAAAATAAACTGGTGTCCTCTTAATTCAATATGATTGGGTATTCTGAATGATACTCAAACTATAGCAGTCAAAATATCAAGTTATAGATAAGCTGCTATAATTGCTATACGCACCTCCCTCAATACTGAAGTTTCCGTAAAATTTGTAACCGCGAATTTCCCTAATGCGACAGGTCATTCATCAACTCCTCTGTCAATTACTTGATTGATCAGACTGCTTTATTATACTACCCGTTAGAAAGCTAATCGTTCATAACGATATCACTTTATGTTCCTTGTGTGAAAGAATGCTAACAAAAACGTCCTCATGACGGCTTTCTCAATAATATTCTGTAGGCACTTCCATGGCGATGTTTGGATTCTTCGAATAGGCAATTATTACGTAGATATGCGAAGTATTCCACTTATTTCGAAGAAAATTAGGGTATTGAATTTGATTAACCGATTTCCGAAAAGAAGTTCTGTGTTTCCTTCCTGTCTGTTAGTGTCTAACTTTTTTTCAGGAGCAACATAACAAGTTGTTATAATAATTCATTAAGACGATTATATAGTTAGAGGATGAACTATCTGAAGATTAGAATATACTATAAATATATATATATATATATATATATATATATATATATATATATATATATATATATAGATATATATATATATATATATATATAAATATATATATATATATATATATATATAACTTTTTGATAATTATTAGCAATAACACGCTTGGTGAATCTCAAAACACTCGATTTTATTAAAAAGTTGACGTTTCGCCACGAATGTCGTGGCGAAACGTCAACTTTTTAATAAAATCGAGTTTTTCGAGATTCACCAAGCCTGTAATTGCTAATAATTATCAAAAAGTTAAAAATAGTTCACAGGCAACAACAATTCAAATAAATATACAAATATATATATATATATATATATTTATATATATATATATATATATTTATATATATATATATATATATATATATATATATATATATATATATATATATATATATATATATATATATATATATATATATATATATATATAAAAATATAAATATATATATATATATATATATATATATATATATATATATATATATATATATATATACTTTTTGTTAAGAAACAAATTCGAATTAGCAATAGATATAATCGCTTTAAGATGTAGGGTATTATCAATTCCGAGATGAAAAATTGAAAAATTTAGAAAAATCAACCAACTTAGTACCAACTTGGTGTTTTGTTAATAACCTACTTTAAAATTGCTTGTTGTCTTTCGAAGTGAACAAAAATTGTTTCAGAAGTTACACTTCTTTGCGCGCATGAGGGTAAAATTCTTACGGATGAAACGCAATAATAATGACACGAATGTGTGAGACCTTTTTTTCCAAGAAGAGGGGGAGAGCGATCGAGACCGATTGAGAGAGAGTGAGAAAGGGCGAACGTAGCATGGAGGACATAGCAATGGAGGGAGAGGAGGGATTGAGCGTGGAGAAAGAAAGGGAGATCTAGAAAAAACACGCTATTTGTTGATGTATTCGTTTAGTAGTTAAATATTAGAATTCTAGATGGCAATTATGTCGGATGTCTTGTACTACTACAGTAATCATATACTGAACACTTGTTTAGAGTAAGTAATATATTTGTTATCTTTTTGTTAATTTACAATTTTTTATGTTAATTCAGGTTTTTTTTTGAAGATTAGCAAATTGTAATATTTACAAATAACATGTGGCAGTTCAATTTGCCACTCATGAGAATTCTATATACTATTATTCATAAAATAAAAAATTAAAATATTTCATAAATTCTCTCAATAAATTAGTTGGCCAAAAAAGTTTCACTTCTGACATGTGTACTTTGTACACGCGCACTTTTTTTTATTTTATCATTAGAGACATCCCTCGTAAGGTACGATCACTCTTCAATTTTCATTAAAATTATAAATGACAATTTCAAAATTCAAGACTCTTCAAGAATAACAAGTGATTATAGAAATAATGGACATCCATGATTTCAGGTATGACCCAAACAATTTTTACGTAGCGAATAAAGTTTGTAATATTTCTTGTTTCACAAAGATGTCGAATTCATGGAATATACTCTGTTCAATGTAAAACATTACTATTCTCTAAAAAGAAGCTTGCAAAGGTAATCGAATATCATTAAAGGATCAGTAACATATCATTATAATAAATTCGCTTCTATATTGTTAAAACTTATTTCGTAGATATTTTCCAGTCTATTTGGGATAATGTTATGGAATGCTGAAAAATGGTGTAATGGAACAACAATAAATTTAAATGAAACTTTATTGAGATATACCTATTGAAATTCACGTGGTGTAGGCAGATCACTTGTGCGGAGTAGGAAAAATGAAATCGTACGCAATCTAAATTATTCACTGAATTGCGGACATAATGTTCATATTTTCCTCTGTGAACAAGATGTTTCTCTGTCAACCAGCTGAACAAGTGATTCAAATATTGAGTAGGTACTTACTAAACGATATATGAAAATGAAGAATATTGTCTATTGTCTGACTCTAAATACCGACACTTTGTGAATATAACACAATAAAAACTGAACAATAATAGAAAAAAAAAACATGAAAATATTCTTAAACAATACGCATAGTGATCAAAAATATACTATAAAAAAAGTTGACCATTCAATTGAATTTCGCTAGAAAACATTAAGGTCAATAATCAAATAGGCACAAAAAGTATTATATTATATTTCTATTTCTTTCTGATTCTTTAAGCATTGCCTCAATGCTCTTAGACAATGACCGAATGACTTAATACATTAGATGATGGACGCAGTGTATTATTATAATGAAACTTATTCATTCTATAAAAAATCGAAGCATAAAAACTAAAGCAGGACTAATACAGCAGTCTCACATACACGCATACCAAACACGCAGAAGAGAGCAAATTAGGAATGAATATGTCAGAACACTCAAAGGACAAAATGCTCCCATATATCAAGGATGTATAAAATATAATACCATCCCACTAATGGTAAAAGAAGAAAATTCAACTAAAAAAATGTGCCATAACCGAATGAAGTACTTGGAATCTGTTCATGTGCAAAATATCTAATATTTCTGATGTGCTTGTAACAATTTATTTTTGTTTTTTGGATTTTTTGTTGATGAGGGGATTTTGTAATTTGTTTTAAAGGCTCCTGTACCAGCTTGAATTTAAGACTGTTTTGGAGTCTGTGATAAATAAATAAATAATTATTATTATTATTATTATTTTAAATTTCATCAACTGATACTTATTTCATCTTTGCCTCAAGGCATCAATGTAATAAACTAATACATTAGGTGATGAAAGCAGTACAGTGCTATATATCTTTAATGTTATGCCTACTGAGCATAGCTCTATTAAAATAGATATTATGACAATGTGCCGTGATGATTAAAGATACATGTTATCGATCACTATGTAGTCATTAACTTGAGGTTTTTTTTTCATTACTGTGATGTAAATAGCATTATGAAGATGACTTTTTTTCAACAGATTTATGATTTAATTACGTTATCATGATAAGCTAGATTTCGTTAGTTCATTCAAATCGTTGATTGATCAATCACTGATATTCATTATTTTTAATAAATTTTCAACATTGTATGAAAGATACGAGGGTCGTTCGATAAGTCCTTAGAAAAAGATAGGAAAACACTGTTTTTTAGGGTATATTTTTTTTATTTCTCAACATAGTCTCCTTTCAGCTCTACACACTTTTCCAAACGTTTTTCCAAAATTTTTATGCCGTCCAAGAAATAGGATTTCGGAAGTTCTGCAAAATACTCATTCGTTTGGGCAATGATGTCCTCGTTGGAAGTGAACCGTCGTCCGCCAAGCCATTTCTTCAGATTGGGAAACAGGAAATAGTCACTTGGGGCCAGATCTGGTGAATAAGCAGGATGCTGCAACAATTTCATCTTCAATTCCACAATTTTGGCCATGGAAACAGCACAGGTGTGCACACGCGCATTGTCCTGATGCAAGAGGATTTTTTTCTTCTTCAAATGCGGACGTTCCTCTTCGATTTCCTCGCTCAACCGTTGCAATAACGACGCGTAATAAGGCCCTGTTATCGTTTTCCCTTTTTCAAAGTAGTCGATGAAAATGATGCCCTGCGTATACCAAAAGACTGTGGCCATCACCTTGCCGGCCGATGCCACTGTTTTCGCCTTCTTTGGAGCCCGTTCACCCTTGAAAATCCACTGTGATGACTGTCTCTTCGTTTCTGGAGTGTAGTAGTGAATCCAGGTTTCGTCCACAGTTACATATCGACGAAGGGATTGCGACGGAAGAGCGCCAACATGACCCCAGAGTCGACCACACGATTGCGCTTATTCTCCTCTGAGAGCAAACGCGGCACCCATCTTGCCGAAATTTTTTTCACAGACAATTTTTCATGCAAAATTGAAGCGACTGTACCTTTTGATATGCCTGTGGCCTCAACTAATTCGCGCACTTTAATTCGTCGATCGCTCAAAATCAGGTCGAGGATTTTATTGATGATTTCAGGAGTAGACACCTCCACTGGGCGTCCCGGACGATGTTCATCTTTTGTGGATGAACGGCCACGTTTAAATTCATTCACCCAATTGTAGACTGTCGCAAACACAGGTGCATATGTGCCATGAACTGTATCCAACTCGGCTTTGATTTCTTTCGGCGTTAAGCCTTTCTAATGGAAATGTTTGATGACAGCCCGGAACTCGCTTTTCTCCATTGTTATGTATAAACAAATGTTGTTGACTTTAATCGACGATAAAAATTGACCTACGTCATGGATCGAGCTGAAATTTTGACAGATTTCCTATCGATAGTGCTGCTAACGGAAAAAAAATCTTTACCGATACTACGAGCGCCATCTCTTGGATTTTCTAAGGACTTATTGAACGACCCTCGTACCTACGGTATAATAATGATTATGCGGTCAATCATTAGCAGTGATTGATATCAGGCTCACTCAGATTTTGAAATTTACTATCAATTCGAAATTCAAGAATGTCATTTAAAATTCATATAGCCAATACCAGAGCAAAATATATTAGAGATTAAAAGGATGAAACTATATCCCAAAATCAGTCTGGTATCTATAAGCTTACCTTTGTTTCATGGCCAAATCGACAGGAACTTTGGAGTTAGGATATCAAATCAAATCAAGTCAAATCAAATACGCTTTATTGTCTTAAAATAATACATTTTATTGACAAAGAGAAACAATAGTAACTAAAGAATGTAAAACATAAAAATAAACACACATCAATCAAAAAAATATACCTACAAACTAACAATGTATTATAGTATCTAAAATAAAAGAAGCTATGACAAGCAAATTGAAGATTTGACTTATGCATTACACCTCGAGGACCATAATCATAGTTTCAATAACAAATTTTAAATATTACAGTTATCAAGCCATTAATTAGACATGAAAAATTCACGTTCATTAAGTTTTTCTACAATGACACCTGTGTGTTCGACTTCATAAAATTGTAAAGAGCAATGTAAGAAAAAGTCTACTCTACATAGTTCCAACTATATACAACATGATACCAACATGTCTTAAACAGAATCAAAGCTACCACTCTCTGAAGCGGAATTCACAAAACTGGATACTGAAATGTGGAAGACGTGTTATTCATAAAATATTTTGAATTAATGTTTCTATGTAATTGTATTGTCTCTTATTGTTGATTCGATTCATTTGTAACTTTATTTAATCAGAAGTTTAATTGATTTTTTTAGTACCACACACAGAACTCATACTCAAGTTCCTTGAAGAACTTACATGAGCCGAATAGTATTTATTTGTAGCAATTGATATAATTGAGTTGAAATTACGTATTGTATTCATTCATTAGTCATTGGTTTTTTTTTTTTTTGGTGTATTATATTTTCTTGAAAATCTTATTTCTGTTAATGTAATCGATTATGTACATGATTATTGATTGAATAAATTATTATTATATATATATATATATATATATATATATATATACACTGCTCAAAAAAATTAGAGGATCACTTTTGAATAACCTTGTAACTTATGAAGTGATAGTTATATACCGATGAATATTTATATTCTTAAAGACACATATTTGCTTCTAATAAATCGATTTGTAGAACCTTCAACTAATTCTTCATTCGTGAACTAAAATTAATAATTTAAAAAAAGTGCGAATAACAAAATGAAATGAAGAGATTTTTCAATACTAATGTTCCGCTATCTGACACCCAAAGGGCTTTAGTATCGCGTGTGCCCTCCAGAAGCACGAATTACTTCTTGGCATCTTCTTGGCATACTCCTCACGAGCCTTCGAATGTCTTCCTGTGGTATACTGTCCCACTCTTCGACCAGGGCTTCTGTTAGTTGCTGAAGGGTTAGAGGAGGATTTGGACGATGTCGAATACGTCTATCGAATATATCCCATAAGTGTTCTATTGGATTAAGGTCAGGGTTTATCGCTGGCCAATCCATTTAACGAATTTCATGCTCGTTAAGAAAATCTATAGTAATCGCAGCAGTTTGAGTTGAGTTTGCATTATCCTGCATAAAAAGAAAATAAAGACCTATACCATATGCTGCAGGAATAACGTGATCTGACAGAATGATATCAATATTTCTTGCAGCTGTAAGACTTCCTGGTATCACTACGAGATCGGTTTTTTTCTCCAATCTTATTCCACCCCAGACCATTACCGAACCATCTGCAAATCTGGATACTTCTTGTACAGCAGCAGCGAAGTATCGTTCATTATGGCGTCTATACACACGCACCCGGCCATCACAACGAGTGAGACGGAATCTTGATTCGTCTGTAAACAGTACTGGTCTCCATTGTCGGAGTTGCCATCTCAAATGATGACGAGCAACGTCTAATCGCATAATATTATGATGTCATGTTAAAACAGGTTTTCAGACCGGCCTTCTTGGTTTTAAATGTGCTTCCCGTAACCTGTTTCTAACAGTCTGGTCAGAAATGGTTACCTGAAAGCCATCCTAAGTGTAATTTCAACATATTTTGCTGTTGCTATCCGTTTCCGCAAAGAAGAAAGTACTAAATATCGATCCTGAATTTGTGTAGTTTTTTGCTTTCGACCTTGTCCGGCTCGTCTTTTATATAGTCCTGTCTCTCTATAGCGATCGTACACACGTTTAATGACTGACGGACTACGATTAAAATTTCTTGCTACTTGTCGAATTTTAACACCATTTTCAATTAAAGCTATAGGACGAGCGACTTCTATCTCGCTAAGATTTCTCATTTTGACAGATAATGAATTCAACAACTACGAACTGCCATGCCGTTGCTCATTGAAGCTCTCTAAGCCTGCCACAACATAAAACCTAAATATAAATATTTTTATAATCACTCTATTTTTTGTACTTGCTGTGAAATATTGAAATTATCTCGAAAAAATGGGCATAATTACGTTTCTTTTTAACAAATCTCTAAAATAAAATGCAAATCAATCATGAAAATATAATTTCCGTTTGTTAATAACAACAAGCGAAAAAGTTACAGGGTTATCCAAAAGTGTTCCTTTAATTTTTTTGAGCGGTGTATATATATTTATATGTATATATGTATATATGTATATATGTATATATGTATATATGTATATATGTATATATGTATATATGTATATATGTATATATGTATATATGTATATATGTATATATGTATATATATATATATATAAATATATATTTAAAAAAATATATATATATTTAAAAATATATATATATATATTAATATATATATATAAATATATATATATATATATATATATATATATTTTTTTTATATATATATATATATATATATATATATATATATATATATATATATATATATATATATATTTATATATATATATATAAATATATATTTATATATATATATATATATATATATATATATATATATATATATATATATATATATATATATATATATATATATATATAAATCCATAATTTATTTCTAAGAGTAAGAAAAAAAATTATTCCCTCATTTTATTGGAAAGTTAATATTCATCATACTCAAAAATGAAAGTAATGTTTATGTTTTCACAGAAAATCTCACTGATAGAAAATTAAACAAATTCAAACTGTCATGCTTATAACTAGAAAATATTACTTCTTGCTTAGTATTCCAGGTATCTAATTGTAGAATTTTGTTATTTATTCCAATTGTGCACCAATATCGACTGAGCAACTTTAATATTATACATGTTTGGCCAAATTGCTAATATGCATTATTATACTTAGCTGTGAATATATCAACATAAATTGATGAAACCGATTTGGCTTCAATAGAACATTCATGTTAACTATAGATAGATCGCCGTATAATTCATATTCAATTGCGACTTAATCTCCATTAATTACCTCGTGGCTATATGCACTATAAATAATGGGATAACATGATGGATGAGCGATAAGGGATACTGATCGCACTAGATATACTTAAACTTTTTTTTTTTTTTTGAAATACCGTTTATTCAAACAACATTAATTACAATACATGTACCAATGTAAAATTTCTCAAATCAGTGCTTTTAGGCACTGGCCTCGAGAATAACAAAATCTACGATAAATACAGTGATATACAATATAGTCAATTAACATTTATATAAACATTTAATTTTCTAACAAAACTCTTATAATTATTTGAATCTTTTATAAATTTTTGTAAATTATTAAATGTTTTAATTGCATCTATAATTGGATTGTTTAAACCGATATTAGTCCTTGTATATGCTTGATGGATGTTATTATGGGATCTTGTTTGGTAATCATGCAAATCAAAGCAAAATTCAATATTTATGTTACATTTTTGATGGTTATTAATTATTTTATAACAAGTTTGCACTGCTCCTTTATCTAGAATTTCCTTTAACCGACTTAAATTCAGTTCTGAATTATATTATGTAGTGCTAGTGAGCCAATCATACTTGAACAATATTTTAAGTATTTTATTTTGTAATTTCTGTGCTTTATCAAAATTAACTTCACCACACATACCCCACACAGGCAAGAGATTACCTAAAATGTGCTAAAAAAAAATGCATTATAGACCTGAAATTACTTTCCATAGACAAATAATCTCTACTTTTTTATATAAAGCGGGTAACAAACATTGAAACTATTTTTTCAGACATTTTAGTAATGTGTGATGACCAGTTCAAATTTTCATCTACAATTAATCCTAAATATTCATACACAATACTTTCTCTACAGGAACACCGTTTATGCTAATATGTAGTTCATTAATTATTTTATTTTTCTGCTTTAAATACAATATATTTGGTCTTATTCAATATTAATTTTCAATTTATTTGAATGCAACCATTTGAGATAAGCATCAAGATCATTATTCACTTGTTTTATGAGGTGATTTCATCTGATCCGGCGTATAGCAAAACAGTACTCATCTGCAAAGGTGAAGTATCTGGCCTCCAGATGCAAGCTTAAGATTGAGTACATATAGGGAGTACAACAACAGTGGTCAAGAACCGACCCCTGTTGGCACCCGTAAGCACTAGACAACCACGCACTACTTGTATCCTGAAGCTTTACATATTGATTTCTTTGAAGTAAATATGTTTTGATCAAGCTGTGCATAATACCCCCAAATCCCATTCCCAATTAATTTTTAACAAAATATCTATGCTACCACGTCCAAAAGCTTTTCAAGTCGACGAACACTGCTATTACAACTTTCTTTCCTATCTAACGCTCTTGAGACATAGTCTATGAAATCAACAGCAGCACCAAGTGTGCTACTATTTTTATAAAACCATACTGAAATTTATCGGTCAATTTGTGGATATCTATGAAAGATAACATTATTTTTTTATTAATTTTTCTAGGATTTTAGAGAATACACTCAATACCGCAATAGGTCTGTAATTGTTCATGAAATTTTTTATCCCCCGACTTAAAGATTGGAGTAATTTTACTAATTTTCAATCCTGTGGAAAAAATTCCACTTGGATAGTTTTGTTAATCAGATGTACTAGAATTGGTAGTATGCATTTCTCCAAGATTATTATATATCCCTAACTGTAATTTCGTCATGACCGGGAGCTGTGTTTTGTCTTAGTTCCTTAATGATATCTAACAACTCATGTTCATTAATTAAAGGTACGGATATTGAGCTATTGTATATATAGTTCACTGACAATAAAATATACCATTTCAATGATTAATTTCAGTTTCTAAATCTTTTACAATCGATTCTCCAACCTGAGAAAAAAAATACTCATTCAATTTATTTACTATATCTAGTTGACTATCTACAGTATTATTCTCTATCAATAGTGAATCAATGGCAACTTCATCTTTTTTGTTTTTTTATGAAGCTATTAATAAATGCCATTGTTTCTTCACATTATTTCCGGCCAATTTCCATTTTTTCTCGAAAGTATCGATTTTTTAAAGCATTTATCTTATTGTTTATCTGATTTTTAATGTGTTTAAACTCGGAGACTAAATGTGCGTTCTCAGGTTCGTTAAACCTTTTTTTATAAATTTTGTCTCGCTTCTTTATCATCTCAAGTACTTCATTATTCATCCAGGTGTTATTTGAACGAATTCTTAATTTTTCTATATACTCTGACTTCTTTTTGCATTCTCTAACTAACACGATTAATTGTTGAAACGTTGCCACATTCATACCAGAAACTTTTTCCCTAAAATAAATTCACAAACTTATTATAATTCACAGATTTGACCTCATAATCTACCTTTGGCTTATGAATTTGTATATGAGTTTTAATATCTATGAACAGTAATTCATGATCAAGAAAGTGCAATTCTCCCCTAACAGTAACTTTACAATCTATCTTACCACTATAGTCACTAAGAACATGGTCTATAAGTGTCTTCGACACTCTGGTAACTCTGGTTGCAAATTCATCACTGATTATATTATTTATTTTAAAGTTGCTTCCTGCTACCAAGTCACTGTAATCTTTGGTTACTTGCGAATCATTCAACAAATTAATATTCATATCACCTATATTATATGTTTTTAGAGTGCTGTAGCATTACAGATTCCAAAAAACGGAAGGAAATGACAATTATTAAGGGAGGGAGGTTTATATATAAACACTTATTTTTAAGTTATGCATACCTAAGCTAATACATATCCAGTTTATTGGCTCCTCTTTGCTTGATGTCTCAATTACACGATATTTGATTGATTTTCGTACATAGATAGCTACCCCACCCCCTATACCAGCTCTGCAGGCATGTACAGCAGAAAAGTCATTTAATTGAAAAAGGAGTATTTCATTCTCTTCCAACCATGTTTCAGTACCCACCAGTATATCACAATCTTCTTTCACAACAAAGCACTTCACAAGATCCAGTTTGTTTCTAATACTTTGTAAATTCAAGTATGCAATCTTAAGTTGTCCCCGAGGCCTTTCTAGTTTTCCAACTGACTCTTTTCCTCTAAAAGAATGACTTTTGAGTGCTCATCCTTTCTCAAGAAAACATTCCCGTTTCCAATCCAGAGAAATTTGTAGTTATGATCTTTTTTAAAGGTTCTTGCTGCCATGTATAAATCAAAGTTTGTTTTTGTAAGCTCATGATTTAAAAATATTTTACTCTCTTTTGGATGTCCTATGTCCGTGCTTTTTATCTCAAATTTTTTCTTTGATTTCAAAAATTTCATTTTTGTTGTTTCATCCTCGAAGATTACTTTGATTACTTTAGCCTTGCCATTATCTTTGCCCAAACGAAAAGCTGTAAATTTATTATCATATCATATTTATTATCACTTAACTTGATCAACAGTGAAAAAACTGAAATATTTTCTTCCGCAGAACATTAATATATATATATATATATATATATATATATATATATATATATATATATATATATATATATATATAAAAATTTTTGTTATTTATCGACCTTTATATACTAAGTAGATGAAAGTTATCGGGTATTATAGGTCTTTGGAAATAAAATTAAACCATTAATCCATTAAATTCTCAATATTTCGCCAAATTTTATTGGCTTCATCAGGAGAAAATCTACGACACAAAATAACAGTTGTAAGCTGAAAATACAAATACAAATATGTGTGAAAAAAAACTTACTAGGAAATACCGTGGACAAGAACATACACGACTAAAAACACAAACTCTTCAAGGAACAGTAAAATATAAGTTACACTAAGTCAAATGCTCACAGCCAAATGAATCAATAAATAATGCAAACGATAAAGAACAGGAAAAACTTATACAAAAAATTTTCTCTGAGTGTTTTTTTGATGTAATACATTTCATGAAAGAGTCTCTTTTTATAATTACTTTCGTATTTTAAAATTTTTACATCAGGAAAATTAAACGAATGCCCTGTTTCCTTATGATGCTTATCTAACGCACATGAATTCTTTAGGATTTTACAATCACTCTTGTGCTGCGTGATTCTTTGCTTAAGCCATAGTTGCGTCTGTCCAATGTAAACTCCCTCACACTCATTGCAACCTATTTTATAAATTACATTAGCATTCAAGGCAGAAGGCGTTCTATCTTTGACTCTTGTGAAAAGGTGACATAAATCAGTTAAGTAATATTTACAGTGCAATTTTGTAGTTCGTTCCATTTTTAAATTATTCATTCAGACCAGACTTTTCTGTTATCTCACACATGACGGTTTTTTGTCTTTAAGAGAAAATTTTTTGTATAAGTTTTTCCTGTTCTTTATCGTTTGCATTATTTATTGATTCATTTGGCTGTGAGCATTTGACTTAGTGTAACTTATATTTTACTGTTCCTTGAAGAGTTTGTGTTTTTAGTCGTGTATGTTCTTGTCCACGGTATTTCCTAGTAAGTTTTTTTTCACACATATTTGTATTTGTATGGTCAGCTTACAACTGTTATTTTGTGTCGTAGATTTTCTCCTGATGAAGCCAATAAAATTTGGCGAAATATTGAGAATTTAATGGATTAATGGTTTAATTTTATTGCCAAAGACCTATACCCGATAACTTTCATCTACTTATATATATATATATATATATATAATATATATATATATATATATATATATATATATATATATATATATATATATATATATATATATATATATATATATATATATATATATATATATATATATATATATATATATATATATATATATATATTTATTTGAATCGTTGTTGCCTGTGAACTATTTTTAACTTTTTGATAATAATTAGCAATAACAGGCTTGGTGAATCTCAAAAACCTCAATTTTATTGAAAAGTTAACGTTTCGCCACGACATTCGTGGCTTTTTCAAAACTTTTAAAATATTGAAATTTCTTTGACATTTATTGATTTGAAAAAATTTGAATAGTTAAAAAAGACTACTATGCTTCATCAAAATTTTTCGGCTGTGACCGTTCTCTGTTATTTATTACGTGCTATTCAGTCCAATATTAACATTTAAATCTGTTATTATCAGATGGTAAGGAAAACTACAGAAACCTTTACCCACGTAATGTTCGAAATAGGTTCAAATTATTTTGATTTTGAAAAGTCAAAGAATAGGGTACTATTTATCTCTTTTTCAAAAATATAGACAAAGAACTTAAACTTACTTCACCTACACACAGACATTAAACATTACAAGATGTCCATGAATTACTCATAAAAAACGATTAGGTACCCAATAAAACTTATACAGAAGATCACTAAAAATAGAATTCATAAACTTTACAACACATTAGAAACATCAGACGAAAAAAATATTAACAAAGAATACATTCCTCTTCCATATATTCCTCATTTAAGTAATAAAATATCACATATTTTAAATCAGCACGATATTAGAGTAGCCCACACTGCACAAAATCAAATAAAACAAATATATTCCAAATTAAAAAGTAGAACACCTCTTCTGCAAAAATCTCATGTTGTAGTATACCCTGTAATAATCTTAATAAATCATATTTAGGACAAACTTAATTTAATCAGAAGTGTACATCAAGTCCAGTGAAACATAACTTAGATTCACCGCAGGATGCTCCATCGATGATCCCATTGGAATTTGAGAAATAATTCTCCGAGGCTACCAAAATAACTCACCTTTGCACTACGTGAAGATCGTACCAACATAAAAATAACGTTGCTCTACTTCTTGAACTTGATCCCAGACTTATGTCATTCGTGAACGCATAACTGATGGTGTAACCTTCAGATCCGAAATACCAGAATTGAGCTAAATCTCTGTCAAAATAAATTTGTCATATATAAAACTGAAGCTTCAAGAGTGAAAACTTAAATTTTGTTTGAATAACATTCCTCTCACAGACAGAATTATCTTTATATATTTAATTGTTAAATTCTGCAACTCGACTCTTCGAGCGACACATGTTTTTCTTGAGATTTAGTTGTTTTTTTTTTAACTCGAGGGCCTACAGTTTAACGCCGGTTCCGAACGGCCAATGGACTTGTAAACTATGTACATTATCCAACAATTTTCAATCATATATAACCACTAAATTCCGGACATACACAACACCCAAGAGCACTCGAAGTCACAATCCTCGGTTTACAAACGGTACAGTTGAGAGAGCTGCAATGGCATTTGGTTCGAAAAAATGGTTATTTTTTTCTTATAGGAAGTTACAATCCTTCGCTTTTTCTCAAGTATCTTGCTCGCTACTTCAACACCAGAAAGTGAAACTTTTTTATGTTGTAACTTCGATAATTTAGTCTTAACACATTGACTATATGTTCAGATGGAAGTTCAGCAGCATTCAGAATACTTATTATTACCTGAATGTCGCCAGAACTTCCCCACGTGAAAAGTAAATCATTATGGGGTAATGGTCACTTATATCGTTTTCAAGTATAAATGTATCATGTTGAAATGAACTTGTTTTAAAACAATTTCTCACAAAAATATGATCCAGACATGAGCTGCTGGTTGATGACACTCGTGTAGGGCCATTTATGGCACTCGAGAATCCAAAAAAATGTAAAAGGGAGAGATACTGGTTGACCTCTGCATCTTCTTTAATAAAAATATTAATATTCATGTTACCAATCAGAAGCTCAATCTGCTTTTTGCTTCTGTTTGAGTAAAAATCACCCAGATCATTAATAAATAGTTGTGCATTAGTGGAAGGTGGTCTATAACCACAAATAATTTCATAGTTAATGTTATGGAGACTAAAATTAACTTGGCATAAACTAACCTTTGATATGTTAAAATTTAAGTTTGTACCTGTGGCATTAATATTTTTCTTTACATAAATAACTGTGCCATCATTTTTATTAAAGTTTGCTCCATTATAGAAAACATGAAAGTTCTGAATGTTATAAAGATTAATGTTCTCGATAATAAATATATAAATATATATATAATATATATATATATATATATATATATATATATATATATATATATAAGTATATATATATATATATATATATTATATTATATATATATATATATATATATGAATTATGTTCAGAAAGATTTCCGCGGTCGGAAGTATTTGAAAACTTGGTTCACGGAATGAACCGCGTAAAAGATTTTGAAAAATCTCGACGTTTCGGCTCCTTTTTGCGAAGCCCATCTTCAGGAGAATTAGAAGGTAAATAATTCAGACTCGTGGCCTCAATCTGCCTACTCCACGAATCGAATTAGGAGGAATCGGAAACAATACGATTGCGTGGGTCTCAACCTGCCTACTCCACTAACCGTACTGCTTCCTGTCAACTCTGAAGTCTCAATCTGCCTACTCTTCAGAGTCAACTGACGGGCCGATCGTCGCGTGGCCCGTATTTATAGGGGAGGGGGGTGGGTACTTCACGGCTCCATCAGTGCGGGATGCACTCTGATTGGGTGTGACATGGCGACCACTCAGAAGTGGTTTCCATGCTGATGGGAGTCTGTGACTGTCATCTCTGGTGTTCAAACAATTTGGACGTATTTCTATTTCTACAGCTTCACGGAAAATTCGGGATTTGAAACCAAGTTTTTCAAATATATATATATATATATATATATATATATATATATATATATATATATATATATATATATATATATATATATATATGAAACAAATCTATCTACAGAAGTAACAAAATAATTCTCTACTGAAGAGATGATTGTTTCTAAAACTTTCTCTTTACTCTTGCATTTATATACAAATAAATAATTCTGATTTTTTTCATTCAATTGCTGCTCCCAAGCTTCATCATTTTATTCCGTTGTACCTGCTATTTGATAAATACCTAATATATAACGAAAGGAATGTTGTTGCAACCGGATGTCCCACGACCAAGCACTATCTAAGTTTTTTGAAAACTGGGTCTTGTGTACCTCAGATGTTTATCTCAATTTTTTTATTTCGTTCAATCATTTTTATATTTATTACGTGACGTTGGCGTAACTTTAGTCCTGGCATGAAGTTTGAGCAAGTTATGAGGCTTTCAACGTGTTAGGCGTAAAGCGAAGCAACTTTAGGGGTTAAAATAACTTTCCTCGTTTCATGGAAAGTAACGACTGAAGTCGCTCAATTGAAAAAGGTCGCATCTCGCGAAATTAGATAAATGCAAAAATGCTTATCAGCCAATCGAGGTTTGAATATTGCTTGGTATGAATGAAAATTGGAAAAGTTTCTCAAATTATGATCGAACGTGGGTACTCGAAAAATAATTTTTATAACGCATTTTGTAGAATTTTGCTCGATCAAATATTACCCTGAACAAGAGCGAATCTTATTATTAATTCATGATATGTAAGGAACAGAATAATTGAATCTCAGTTCAATGAAATAGGGAGTTTCAAACATATTCATCGTAGAAAAAATTCACAGAATATTCAGTCATTTTCGGCCATTTTCACAAGAAGAATATGAAAAAAACATATGATTTATATGAAACATAATTTTAGTCTCCTGAAATATGAAATAGTAACGTGAGATTTTGCTTCTAGTATTTCAGTTATAGTTTTCACATTCTGCAGAATGACAGCAAAGGAATCAAAGTTACAAACAGAATTATAAGAGATATCATAGTTTTAAGTTATAGTTAGTGTGCTATCCTGGTTTGTAATTAAACACTATGTAGAATTTATATCATTATAATGTAATACCAAACATTATTTCGGAATAACAATAATCGCACTCGCGCACATACTCGTAGTCCTTAAGGAACTGAACTCTAATTCATCTTAGGCCAAGCTACAGAAATTTTTTCATGTAAAAAGTGTTAGAAGAAAACCAGTAGCGCTATTGTTTGTAAAATAATTTCATATGATACAGTGATATGTTTTTCACCCGACTTTATCATTTATAACTTTGTTATTAACAATTTTATGCAAAAAATCGCGTGTTTCTTAGTTTTTTGCTTTCAAAATTGAAACTTTCATAGTAATCGTGATGGTGTCTATAGACTAATCGTAGAGAATGTAAAGACGAAGAAAATAAGAGGTCAGTCGACTCGATCAGGCCTTCAGTTTAGAAGAAAATCAGAAAAAAAATGGCCAAAATGCAGTTTTTTTCAAAATTTCATAACTCGGTTATTTTCTGAGTTGTAGCGTAGATCCTCTGGCAAGTGTTAGCTATTAACATAAACTTTATTTGTGCGAAGAGCAGAAATTGTCCGATGCATAATTTTCGATCTGTGGCCATTTATATATTTTACTATGCAATTTTCCAGCAGACCTGAATGCGACAGGTATGGTCCGATTTCAATTGGCAAAAAAGATTTTGAAAGTAGAATTCTCATTGTTCAAAACGTTTATCTTGGTTTCTCATAAAAACGCTGAAAAATATGTTAAAAATAAAGCTGAACATGACGAAAAACGGCCGAACGCGTGAGAGTAGTTGAAGAGTGGGGGTAGAGCAGCAGGCAATGAGAAGCATGACATTCGAAAGCGTCGGCATTTTGAACATGACAGTAATTTCTCGGCCATTTTTCGTCAAGTTCAGCTTTATTTTTAACATATTTCCCAGCTTTTTCATGTAAAACCAAGATGAACGTTTTGAACAATGAGAATTCTACTTTTAAAATCTTTTTTGTAAATTGAAATCGGACCATACCTGTCGCATTCAAGTCTGCTGGAAAATTGCATGGTAAAATATTCAAATAGCCACAAATCGAAAACTATGCATCAGACAGGATCTACGCTACAACTCAGAAAATAACTTAGTTATGATATTTTGAAAAATCTGCATTTTGGCCAGTTTTTTCTCAAACTGAGGTTCCGATCGAGTCATCCATTTTCTCATTTTCTTCGTCTTTTCATTTTCTACAATTAGTCTATTGACACCATCACGATTACTATGATAGTTTCAATTATAAAAGCAGAAAACTAAAATTTTCTGCATAAAATTGTTAATAATAAAGTTATAAATAATAAAGTCGAGTGAAAGACAAATCACTATATCATATGGATCTATTTTACAAACGATGGCGGAGCTGGTTTTCTTCTTAAACTTTTTGATCAAAATGATCACTCTAAATCTCTGTAGCTTGGCCTATCATACCAGGAGCCACCGTTGCATCACCTTCTTACATCACCCTCTGATTCAGTAGTACGGTTCCTTACTAGCTATCTTAGGTCTTCACAGTTAGCATAAAGCTCCTTCAAGTCTCCTCAAAACCGGCGTGAAACTTTGATATTGTATTTTGTACACCGAAAATACATTGGAATTTGAAACCGTTGATATTATAGTACTGAAATAATGAAAAAGGGCATAAAAATGAACGTAGTTTCATTTCTATCAATTCATTTAACTCTTGTACATCGTTTCAATGAACCATTCATAATAAATCACATTTTTAATACATTTCACTAGTTTCTTTCTGAAAGAAAAGGTCAGAATAGCTATGTAGACCGATTATTCAACTTTCAGGAGATTACTGGCCATATATTCAGTATAATTAGCAAACTTGTGATAGTTCCTTCTTGCCAGCTTGGTAATACACTGCGAACTGGTGCCTAGGGAAGCCAGAAGAGGAGTGGAAACAGAATGTTATATACAAGGGTGGTAAGAAGAAAAAAACGACTGATAATCGCTTGTTCATCTTTTTTCTATTATAAAGTGAAATTGATTCACTCTGGTGGATTAGTGACTGAATCATGCTTCAATATATATGAACTTTCTACTTAATACACGTCAACTCGATTTTTGAAAAAAAAAATATATATATATATATATATATATATATATATATAATGTATATATATATATATGAAGATAATGAAAACGTTATGAAATTTCGAAAAATGAATGTTTCATCAGCCCTCCAACAGAGCTAGCTTCATAAGATTTAAGTACATAGAAATTCCATTCATCCTTCGAAGGAGAATATTAGAATATTCGACGCCGGCACACACACGATGGAAACACTTAACGGACTGTTTCGCTCTGCAATATATATATATATATATATATATATATATATATAATATATATATATATTATATATATATATATATATATATATATATATATATATATATATAATATATATATATATATATATATATATATATACTATATATATATATATATATATATATATATATATATATATATATATATTATATATATATATATATATATATATATATATATATATATATATATATATATATATATATATATATATATTCCATATCTCTATTTTGGAAACAGATAGAAATCTATATTTTTATAATTTTACCTTATTGCTCGAGCTCGATAAAATAAAAATATTGTCGGTCACACAGGGTGTTCAATTTCTTCTGGGCGGATATCAACTATGTTTTTTCAAATGACAACCTCTATTTTTTGTCGCCTTTTCTATTTCTACATAGAAAATAAAAGATACTTTATATAGATCTTCATTTCGAAAATATTTACGGTTTCCGAGATTTTTTGCATTTTTGATTTTTTTTTCAATTTTGGTCACTCAGAATATTTAAAATAATAAAGTTGTGCCAAGTCCAATTGAAATTCATTTTTGGTCAGATATTCTACATCGGTAAATCTCTCAAACGATATATCTGAAATTAACCTGCGATATACAGGGTATGAAAAATCGCTTGCCACATATTGTAAATAAAAATGTACAGAATCTTCCTTATTTCAAATGGAACACCCTGTATATTATAGATCCAGAAGAAGCGCTAAGAAAAGCTCTATAAATGTCATGAAGTATTCCTTATGGTTAAGTTTACTAGTTTTCCTTAAAACAGCGAAAAATTGCAAATATTCTAATTTCTTCGCTATAATCTCATATAAACAATTTGTGAATCACACCAAAAAACATTCATTGTATATTCAAAATAATTTCAATAATCGCCAAATTTGAGCCATATTCTTTCGATTTAAAACACCCCTTCAGTGAATAAAATAATTATTAGAAATCGGGTAGTCTGGCAAATGACAGATCAAAATATTTGCCTTCAAATAAGTATTGAAATCTTTAGTGATTCGTTAAGTTGAACTTTCGATATAATTTAACAACATTCTGATGAAATCATATCGAAAGTTCTACTTAACGAATCTATAAAGATTTCAATACTTATTTGAAGGTAAATATTTTGATCTGTCATTTGCCAGACTACCCGATTTCCAATAAATATTTTATTCGCTGAAAGGTTGATTTAGATCGAAAGAATGTGACTCAAATTTTGAGATTATTGAAATTATTTCAAATATGGCAGGTACATTTTGTGGTGTAATTCACAACTTGTTTATCTACCAACAGGTTATTTATGAAAAAAGTTCATTGAGATTATAGCGAAGAAATTTGAATATTTGCCATTTTTCGTTGTTTTAAGGAAAACTAGTAAACTTAACCATAGGGAATGCTTCATGACATTTGTAGAGCTTTTCTTAACGCTTCTTCTGGATGTATAATATACAGGGTGTTCCATTTGAAATAAGGAAGATTCAGTACATTTTTATTTACAATATGTGGCAAGCGATTTTTCATACCGTGTATATCGCAGGTTGATTTCAGATATATCGTTTGAGAAAGTTAGTAATGTAGAATATTTGACCAAAAATAAATTCCAATTGGACTTGGCAAAACTTTATAATTTCAAATATTCTGAGTGACCAAAATTGAAAAAAAAAATCAAAAATGCAAAAAATCTCGAAAACCGTAAATATTTTCGAAATGAGGATCTTTATAAAGTATCTTTCATTTTCTATGTAGAAACCGAAAAGGCTACAAAAAATATAGTTTGCCTTTTGAAAAAACATAGTTGATATCCGCCCAGAAGAAATTGAACACCCTGTGTGACCGACAATATTTTTATTTTGTCGAGCTCGAGCAATAAGGTAATATTATAGAAATGTAGATTTCTATCTGTTTCCCAAATATGGAACACCGCGCCACTGTTGCAGGACCCTGTATATATATATATATATATATATATATATATATATATATATATATATATATATATATATATATATATACTATAGCTCTTAGTACAGCAAAGAAATTTTTCTTCCAAATATACTTTTGCTCATATTCTGTAGAAAAGTTGCATTTTATTCATTTATTCATAGGTGTTGTTATTGTTTCTTCAATGAGCGACACTCGAGAAAAACAAGCTCCCTAAGATAGTTTCAAAAAATGAGGTTTATGCTAAAACTAAACCGCTGCAAGTCATAGCAAACCGAAAACACCTCTGAGAGTAGAGCTCTGTAAAGGATTGTGGTTTGGTTTTAAAGGGCCCTCTAGTAGACCGATTTCTTGGCTCTTGGGATGTACACCGTGAATTGTATACCTTCTATGACTATTAAATTATGCTCTTGGTATAGAAATGGAGGTTATGACTGCTGAAGACTTGCCGTGATTGTATCTGTGAATAGAGAACAAGTCGGCAAATTTCATCCGATGTTCGAGTGAATAGAGCTGACCGGTCAGTGACTGGTCGTCTATTAGCCTCACTTCTCTTTTCTGAATGAGCAAGCAGATGCAAGGAATGCTAAGGTTAAGAACTCCAAGCATAGAAGCAGTATTCCAAAGCTATACCTACTTGACAGTTATAAAGCAACAATAATTGCTTAAGATTAAATAGATTTTCAACACGAAAAGGATTACTTATCTTCTGTGCAGCTGACTTAGCAATATTGGAGGTATGTTCGTGCTAATTTGAATTGGATTTAACGCCGACGTCGAAAGCTCTATCGATGGTCATTAATGAGATAACTTTGTTCCAAATGTTTCACAATTTGTGAACTGATTCCATTACTTTGGACATTATGGGTAGTAGTTTTCACGAATGAACCTTTTTACATTTTTTGGATTTAGCTGGGCTCTTGCTGGCAATTTTGCTGTACAGGCTTGGATATTCAATGTTTCAGAACAGCAGATTAATTTTTATCAGTACCTGCCAACTTTTTGCTGTTCAATTGTTTCAGTATGCGATACATGCTCCGTGTTTGATATTATAATTCGACATTACAGCCTGGACCTTCTGAAGTAAAATTTTTGACAGTAAAGATCTCGTTTTCCTTTGAAGACAAATACCAGTGAACGTTTTAACAATAACAGTTTACCTTTAAACTCATGACGGTAACGAAAAGTGACAAATGTTGTTGTTGCTTACCT
Source organism: Cynegetis impunctata (assembly GCA_030704885.1). Taxonomy (NCBI): domain Eukaryota; kingdom Metazoa; phylum Arthropoda; class Insecta; order Coleoptera; family Coccinellidae; genus Cynegetis; species Cynegetis impunctata. The sequence continues at coordinate 30,876 of JARQZK010002349.1, read as the reverse complement.
TTGCTAGTGATCAAATGGGTCTTGAATCTCCACGACAATCTGGAAGCTTAGGTTAGCTGGTACAATATTCAATTTGAATTCTACTTTACATTATCCTGATTTCTGAAAAGATTAATAAAGTATTATTACATATTAATTTATTATTACATTATGAGGTATTTCATATTTTTTGTCAATAGAATTAATAGTTCACAAGATATTTTTAAAACTAAATAACCATGTCCAGGAAAATTGACTTAAAATACAAAGAAGACAAATGAGATTTTGTATATAGTAGATTGTATGATAATGAAAATTTACACACAAAAAATGAGAAATCAGACGTAAATCAGTTATATTAAAACAATGGTTAATAATAACAATTCACACATTTATTGAATAAAATAACGCATGACGCACGTTTCGGTGAAACTTCACCCTCTTCAAATGCTAAAGGCAAACCGTTTGCCTTCAGGGCTGACTAAAAATAACATATATTCTAATAGAAATACATGATGTAGGTAGTTCAACCTTCATTTATATGGAAGAATACTCTTTTGACAATGTCCAAGCTTTCGTCAACGATTATTGACTTCTTCAGAGCTAGGATTACGAAATTATCATTAAAACAATGAAGATTGTGAGTTTCATCGAATTTGCATAATCTGTTTATATATCTGATTATAAATAACTCAAGACACATATGTACAAAGGTTTGTTATAATGAATTTCCTCAGAAGCAACTAACTAATTGGTGAGATTTTCGCAACAATAACTGAAATTTAGAATGTTACATTTTAGCAGCTATATATATATATATATATATATATATACATATATATATATATATATATATATATATATATATATATATATATATATATATATATATTAAATTATATATATATATATATATATATATATATATATATATATATATATATATATATATATATATATATGTATTTATAAACCTGTTATACCAATAATTGATATCTCTTGGAATGAATACGATAAACATATAAAAATCAAGAATTCAAATATATATATATATATATATATATATATATATATATATATATATATATATATGTAAATACATATATATATATTTATATATTTATATTTATATATTTATATATATATATATATTATATATATATATATATATATATATTTGAATTCTTGATTTTTACCTGTTTATCGTATTCATTCCAAGAGATATCAATTATTGGTATAACAGGTTTATTTCAAACATTACATTTTAAAATTAAAATTCATTGGACTTTTCAATGGAGTTTCCATCTTCATCTTTCCATGTTCGCATTGTGACAACTACCGACGAACATTCTGCTGATGAAGATGGAAACTCCATTGAAACGTCCAATGAATTTTAATTTTAAAATGTAATGTTTGAAATAAACCTGTTATACCAATAATTGATATCTCTATATATATATATATATATATATATATATATATATATATATATATATATATATATATATATATATATATATATATATATATATATATATATATATATATATATATATATATATATATATATATATATATATATATATATATATATATATATATATATATATTTTTATATATATTTATATATATATATATATATATATATATATATATATATATATATATATATATATATATATACCTATCTATATATCACTACATATATTTATTCATACTGATAACTCAATAGACATTCGTCACCGCTCAATACGAGAAATTTCTGTAAATATTTTAAGGGAAAGCATATATTCGTATATTCCACTGGTTCAAATTGAAGTTATTTCTTCGGTTCATTTGCAATCCAGTAAATTGCTGCAACGTGTATACGTGGAGTCGCTGCAGGTGGAAAAGATAAAGCATTCCAAGACGTTCGACTTAGAAGGTGTAGTCTGGAAGTTCGCAGTTCAAGGGCCCCGTTATAAATCCTCAGGTCCTGGGTGAAAGGCGGAACTGATTACTCTTTGAGACACGGGGCTAGGGCCTCGCGGGCCCGAGAGCCCTTAACTGACGTATTGTACGAAATGCATATCGTCGTAGAATCGTAATTTCGTTCCAGATTTCTATACTCGAAAGGTCGTTATGGCAGTGTATGAGCTCCAATTGAGCAAAAAGTAGCGAGTTGACGTGATTTAACTGAACGAATAAATGCGATATGAGAAGGCACAAGCAGATGCAATATAAGTAAATAATTGCAATTATTCGATTTGGCGTAACATCTGAAGGCCAAGATAACAAGATTGTTGAGTTGTGATGATTTTCAAATAGAGAAAATATTTAACTTTTTCGAAATAGAACATAACTTAGGCCACACAAAAGTGACAAAGTATGAGACTATCAAGTGTATAAAACTCAATTAAATATTTTGTTGCTCTACTTCAACCAGCCAATGCGACCAAATAATCCAGCGAATACGTTTCTCAATTAAATTGAGAGGTCATAGATCAATTTGACAATATAGGCCAAGCGCCGCGTATTATTTTCTGCAATTTTCTACAGAATTAATTTGACTGTTGGAACATGTTCAGGGGTGTCCCCTGAATATAAATCCACGTTGTCGTCGATGCGGCTAACGCCACCATCTCGGAAAACAGGTTTTATCAAATATCTCGTGAACCTTGCATCGTACAACAAAAATAAAAAAAAAATACAATAAAAATCATTTTCGTAGATAGTAACATTCTCTACAACTTTAATTTCGAACTTTTTTTCGTACAATGCAGAGAGATTTATTTATAGCACTCTAAACTTTTTTTAATTTGTTTATTGCTAAATATATAGTTAGCGGTTGATGATACATGAAAAATGGTTATATCCAAATTTGTAGAGCATAAAATTTACTATAAATTTTATCTGAAAATTTTTTCCGTGAAATGTATACTTCAAGAGCTATAGCTTGCACCTCATAAATAATCTACGAAATGTTGCTCCTTACTACGATCGGAAAATATTTCGTATCGCATAAGGTGTTCAGAAATTATTAATACTACTAGTATTACTAATAATTCATGTTATTATTAGATTATATTTCATTATATCATTTTATTTTATTTTAAATTATTTATAATATGAATTTATTTATTAATTTTTTTTGGTAGGGGAAATGCATTATGCAGAGAGTGACGGACTCCCAGATCCGTGATTAGATTGATTGAGTTGAATAATAAAAATAAAAATTATAATACTGAGAAGGAGAAGGTGGAGAAGGGGATAACAGAGTTAAATTGATGCAAATAAATTTTTTGAAAAGAAACGGGCTTCAACATTTATTTTTATGAAAAAAGTGGCACCTTATTTTATAAAGCAAGTCTCATTTGTTTCGATGATGAAGGAAGACACTTATCGCCTTGCGTATCTCCTTCTTAATAAGTGAAGGAGATGGATCGAAATTTGAGTCTTCATCAATTTCGTCTTCAATGGCATCCACTGCATATTGTCGCATGTTTGTTCGCTACAATAAGAACGAATAATTGAACATTTTAATCTAGCTTTTTGGCATCCACTTGCAGCCCCGCAATTTTTGGTGCATTTGCAAGTTATTATTTGTAGTAAACTTGAAGGTGCTGGAGGTATAGTTGTTCGCACTGGTTCAAGTCCGCTTCCAACTCCATTTTTCCGTTTCATGGTAAAATTCAAGCCAAGTTTAAGCTGGTTATCGACTCTGAAGGAATGGTAACGTGCCGTATCTCGGGTTGGAGGTAGAAGTGATAGATTGAGCTTCGTCTTGCTCGTCAATTCACCGAAGCATTTGTATCGAAGAGAGTTAATAGACGCTTCCAATTCGTCACCTCCATACAACGCAATAAAGAAACATTTTCCAGCATTAGCAATTATATTTGGATCATCGTTCTTTTCGGTGAACAACTCCACAGCCTTCTATAGAGAATCTTTCTTTTGCAAAGTTGAAAGAACATTGATTTTCCCTATTTTATATACACAACGCACAAGTTTTCACTACAAGTTATAGTACAGAACACATAACTGACGCAGCTGCAAAAATTTCAATGCGATCAAGCCGAGTGCCACCCCTGTGTCAATATACATCATTATAATATCGTGGCTATTCTGCGTCTACTCGGCATTTACAGCGTTATAGCTCTAAAAGTATACATTTCACGGAAAAAAGTTTCAAATAAAATTTATAGTGAACTTCATGTTCTACAAATTTGATTATTACCATTTTTCATGTATCATCAACCGGTAACTATATATTTAGCAATAAAAAAATTTAAAAAACGCATAGCTCGCTATGAATAAAAATCTATGCATTGTACAGAAAAAAGTTTGAAATAAAAGTAGCAGAGAATGTTATTGTCTACGAAAATGTTTTCTGCTGTTTTTGTCGTACAATGCACATTTCACGAGATATTTGATAAAACGTGTTTTCCAAGATGCCGACTAACGCGAGCACCCCCGCATGACGTCAACGTACATTTATATTCAGGGGACCCCCTGAACATGTTTCAACATTCGAATCAATGATGTAGAAGATTGCATTACGAACTGTGTTTTCTTGCTCTGGCGCTTGGCCTAATAGTTTATTATACTGAACGAATAAGAAGCAATTATGAGCATTGACGTTCGAATTTTCTAATATTTTCCATTTTCCGGAGATTTTTTCATGGATTTCAACAATTTTTACTGGTTCGAGTACCAGCGTGATTTCGTCTCGGTAGAGGCACAAGTAAGTAGAAAAACTACCAAACTTCGGGAAGGGTGTTGTTGTCCGCTTAAGCTTGACCAAATTTCGAAAAGTTATTATTTTTTAAATGGGTGAACAATTTCTCCACATACCGGACTTATTTCTATTTCGATTCTATTCGCTGTTCGGCAGTATCGAATTTTCAAGTTCGGATGATATTCTAGAGCCATATAACGAATATTCCCACATATTCCTCCTTCTTTCTCGCAACATACGTCACATCCGCAATATTCATTTTCGTGGCGAGGAAGAGATAGTCCCCAGTTGAAAAACTTGCTATAACGATTCACCCCACAATTTTCCCTGAAATTGTTTTTCGGAGGTTTCTGGGTCTTAAAATCATCGGAGCATAATCATTCGGAAATGCAGGATGACAGGCATACCAAATACAATGATCGCAGAATTGTTCATTTATCTCGAAAATGTGCATTTAATCCTTTGCCAGGTGATTTGTTTCATAGTCTCACCACATGAATCATATAAATCAGATTAGTTCAGGTTTCCGATGCACTTTTAATATTTTCTCAATCTAAAAATGTACATGTCTCATTTTTCACATCATTGAAAAATCTGGTTGGAATAAATCCTGATCCGAAATCGTCCAGCTCTATTAAAAAGATGAATTGATCATTTTATTTGTTGCCTAAATTAAAAATATAGGTGATATTCGGAAAAAGAATAAAATAGTCATTTTTGCTTTGAACGAAAGGGACCCTTCTATAATTCATAAATATTCATTATGTTGGGTGACATAGGTGACTCCTAGTGAAACATTCAACTAAGAGAAGGGTATCATCAAGTACGTAATTATCAAATTTATAAATGTTTTATCTAAGTTCAACTCAAGGGTCGTTTCTCTATTTCACACCAACGTTTCTGTACATCTACCAATTTTTTTACACTTTTTGTTCATTACAAGCTATTTTCTAACATAAAGCAGTCAGCTCCTATAAAGAATTGAGTAGGTACTATCTCAAGGGTTAGAAGTGGCTATCGCAGGAAATATGTTTCGAAATAAATATGAATTTTACTTTGACCAATGAAAGAATACAATCTGATACATTCAAAAACTTAATTTAACACACGTTTAACTCGAAGCTAGCTTGAATCGTTTCTAACTTTCACACAAATGTTTCTGTACATCTTTCAGTATTTTTATTCTGTAAAAATTTTGCCGGCTTAGGCCGTCCAAATCAGTCACTACCATTTTTATATACACATTTCAGACAGTAAATGAATACATACAAACAACCAACTCACATTACGAATATTTATTGAATATATTATTATGCACATGCAACGTTCATTAAAACTATTTTTGTATATTTATAGTAGTAGGTATCAAATCGAAATGAGTAGTGAATCTATAACTTTTGTCACAAGAAGAAACAGACAGTGATTGTTAAAATTTCATAGACAACAAGATGATAATCAAAAATTGTTATGCTTTCGTGAATATACCTTAATATATGATAATTTTGATTGAGGTTTCAGAAAAAATAGTCTGACGCTAATGCCATGGCCAACAAGCTTTTAAGTCTGGGAATTTTCTCTTACTATGAGGTCGTAGTTAGGTATTCACATTGTCGTCCAGAAATGTATTGCTTTTCCTACTAGGTACACAATGTACTATTTTTCACACCAAGGACACTTCAAGGAAGAGAATAAAGAGTAAAAGATTACAAAATTGGAAATGACCAGGAAGATAGGCATATACATCAAACGAAAAGTATGTTTAGGATCAATGAAAATAATATTCTAATATTACTGAATATAGAAGAAGAAGATGAAGAAAAAATTTTAAGAACACAACAGAAGAACCATCAGAAACTGAAGTAATAGAAATCATTGGAGAAAGTAAGAACGGGAAAGCTTCAGGAAAAGACGAGATAAATATTGAGTTGATAAAGAACGGCGGAGAAGATCTAGAAAAAAGAATTTACTAGCTAATAAAGAAAATATGGAGACAAGAGAGAATGGCTTAGGAATGGAAAGTTAGACAAATTTTAACAATTCACAAAAAAGGAACCAACAGGAGTGCTAGAACAATAGATATGTAGGTATATGTAGTATACAAAATAATACAGAGGCATTAAGGTAGAAGTACCGAATGCATAAAATAGGTCAATACCAATGCGGTTTCACACAAAATAAGTTAACAACTGATGCCCTTTATACTATTAAGCAAATTAAAATCAGAATCTGTATTTCTCCTCGTGCCGAAAATATTGAGCAAATAATGAAAAAATCCTTTGAATATAAAATGGAAATAGAAATGCTATTCATAGACTTCCAACAAGCATTCGATTCAGTCAAAAGGAGTGAATTGATGGCAGAACTGAAAAAGCAGGGGATAGAAGCTAAGTTGAGAAGATTATTTGCAATGACTATGAACCAGTAAAACGCGAGTATACTTAGAGGTGAAGGGAAAATAGGAGACTTCATAGGTGATGGCCGCTCAACGAGATTGTTCAATCTAGCTGTAGAGTATGTTATGGAAAACGTAAGTGACGGAAATTTAAGAAGGAACGAAGGAAAATGATCGCATAAAAGACGACATAGTCATAGTAACGAAGGAACGAAAAATAATGAAACAAATGCTACTGTGAATAACAACAGAGGGTGAAAAGATGAGATTAAAAATAAACAGCAGTAAAACGAGGATAATAAGATTTGACAAACAGTGTGAAAACAACACCATAAAAATGGGTGAATACGAATTTAGAAAGTCGAAATATCTAGGGATCACGATCAGCAGCAAGATCAGAAATAGACGAAAATATAATAGCGGCTAATAGGGCGTACTACTTAGGAGGAAATTATTATCAAGGGCTACTGAACTCAAAATTTCAGATATAATGAGAAGATCGTTCAAAAAGAGAAGAGAAGGAAATGAGAAGAGTAGAACGAAGAATACTGAGAAAAATCCTAGGGCCTATAAAAATTGATGATAATGAATACTGGCAATGGATGAACTAAGTAATACTGAGAGAAATGAACGGCGAAGATATAGTGAAAGGAATATAGAAGCGTAGGATAGAATGGATCCGCCATGTATGGAGAAGAGGAAAGCAGGCAGTGGTCTTTTCAATCCTGCAGTGGGAACCTGCAGGTAGGAGAAGGCGAGGAAGTGGAGAAGCATTTAAGAATGATATGTATCGCTGGATGGCAAGGAAAATGTAAGTACATGACTCTATGGAGAAAATAAGCGATACATTATATAAATAGAGATTGATCCACCTCAGAAAGCGAATCTAGAAAGTGGTTTCTAGCTATTGTTTTATATATATATATATATATATATATATATATATATATATATATATATATATATATATATATATATTTGTATTATATGGGTTTATAATGAAAACAAAAAAGTATTCATTTGAAAGATGTAAATAAGATAACCGATTACTCAGTTTCTTCAGTGCCTAAGATTCAGGATCCTAATACAAACAAGCTCATATATCTTCATTATAGCCGAGTTAGACACCTGGACGTACAGAAATTTAAATTTTCTGACGAAATTGAAATAAATAAAATAGTTTCAAAACTGAAGTATAATGCTGAAGGTGCAGACCAATTGACGATAAAAATAATTACCCCGAGGCGAAGCTAAAGGGGTTATAGTCTCACGACAAAAAGTTGGTAACTGGCCCGATTTTAAAAATTCCAACGGATATCGATAAAACACATATGATTTCACTAGGCAATTTGAATTACCACTTTTTCCCAACGAAGAATAAAAAAATATAGCGTTTTTACCCCAAGGTGAAGTTAAATTCCCACTACAAAAAGTTGGGATCTGGTCCGATTTTAAAAATTCCAACGGATATCGATAAAATACATATGATTTTATTAGAGAAGTTTTGTTCCCAATTTTTTCCCAACGAAGAATAGAAAATTATAGCGTTTTTTAGATAGGCATTACGACATGCGCATGCGCCAAGGTCTATATGTACGAAGTCCTACAAAACATGCGTCGAAGTGCTCTGTGTGCCACGGTAACCAAGCGACGTTGATAGCTTAAGCTTGATTCTGTGTCTGTGTCTGCTTCCCATCCACCGAGATATCTTATCAATTTGATTCATAATTTGTAGCAAAATGAGCCGGTATAGGATATTCAAATTCGACAGTCAAACAGTGAATTTTTTTGCTAAATTTTCACGGGTTTTATTCGTAATATCGACTTATTAATACATTTATTGCAATTTTCCTTCATTTCATTCGTAAAATCGACTTTCATTGTTATTTAATTTATATAATAGGTACATTCAAAAAAAATTGACGACATGCACATGCGCCGAGGGGTTTTATCATTCCTAGTGCTACGCAGTAGGGTGTCCTTCATTTTTTAGATAATGTTGTCAATATTTACTGCCGTACATTGAACATGTTATAAATTATCGTATTTGTAAGTCTGCTTTCCATAGTGAATAAAAATTTGGAGTTAACTCTGCTGCTACGCAAGGTGAACTCTCCCAACGAATATAAAGATTTGCCGTCAATTAGTATTGGGATCTGACATAGAGGCGGAGCTTAGGTGATAACGTCAAAACATGGCGTCTCAAAACCAACTTGCAACACGAGTTATATGAGAGATTTGAAAGTTTTTTGAGGTTTTCCTATAACAATGTATGTAAGTGTAGATGAAAATTTTATTTCGGCGAAAATACAGAGATGGTGATAGGCTGGAAAGATCCAAATTCATAATACAATGTGGGAAAATGGAGAGAATTCGAGGCCTGGTATCGTCAGCTTTACTACTTTTTGTTTATCTATTTTGATTTGATTTAATTTGATTTGTAAAATACCTAGTCTAAATCAACAGTATTTGTTCAAGTGATATGAAACTATAAATTAGAGCTTTTTTATGTAGGAAGTTTATAATCGGCCAGATATGATGGGCAATTATCAGTAAACATATTACAAAACTTTTTATTGATGATTCTTTATCCAACTCTAAAATTTTTTCACTTATTCGACATTTGATTATTTCTGAAAGAACTTTTGGCAAAATATATTCAAAATTTCATGAAAAACATTTTTGTTAGTATTAGATGGATTCAATGAGAAATCATAATGTTTCATATAATTAAATGTAGTTTTCATGAAGAAACACCAACAAATCAAGATGTATTAATAATGAATATACAAAGAAAAACACATATCACTGTAAAAATTTCTTCTAATAAAACCAATAAATTTTCAGGTAACACAGATCCAACAATTTCAAATGTTTTGGCTGCAGCATCTGGAATTTTCATTAATATAAGGAACTAATCTAAGTTTCAATCATAGATTCAATTACCTGGACGAATGTAATTTTCTTTTTTAAAATGCAAAGAACACTCCGTCATTCTGGGAGTTGTGTGATTCTTTTTCAGATTGACTCTCCATACCCTCAATAAATCAATCTTTTTCTTTTCTCTAAAATGATTTTCTCTCAAACAAAAATATTTGTTGGCTGCGGAAACCGATGAAAGCTAATAGGTACTTGCATTTTTATATGCAACAACTCTCTCTAGACTTGCTGATTCTACGTTTTGCAAAATTAACACTTTCCATTATTCACCCTTTGCCACTTTATTTGTAAGAAATCAAAAACTTGTCATGTAATTGCATATTATGTTGACGGCCATCTGGCCGTCAGAGTTCACCAGCTGACATGTCAGATCCCAATATTGTCCTGTATATCTGCGAATCCGGTAAAAGTAGTTTGACATTAATTGAAAGAGCAGTTGGAAAATAATAAAATTTTTCCCGAAACTCAGTCTGCCTTCAGAAAGTATCAGATATGTATGTCTATTTCCACTAATATAACTGATAATATATTTGTTGGGATGGACTGGAAAAGACTTGCAATTCTGGTTTTATTGGATTATTCCAGAGTGTTCGATACATTTAATCTCGATTTATTGTTGGCAATGCTCCACTATGTGTTATTTAGCAGCGATGCTGTGCGGTTCTTATCAAATTATCTATGTATACGTTCAGTTAGATACCTTGGGATAATAAAATTTATTCAGGGTGCATATTAGATGTTAAAACTGTTCTACCCTCATCGAAATATTATATTCAGTAGGTGAAAAAGGTTCTATGCTTTCGCTTGGTTTCGTCACTATTCTATTATGGTGACGTGATAATACGGGCCGTGCTTGACAAATTTTCAGAAGGAAAGAATACGTTGATGCAAAACTCATGTTAAAGATATATTTATGGAATACGTTGTATGAACACAATCATATCAAATAAACTGTCTGCTTCACAATGGCTAAATATGAATAAAAGAAGATTAATGCACATGCCCCACTTTTTAATAATAATTGCAAAGGAAGGAAATTCAAAATATTTGCATAGTAAGATAGTATATCGTTCACGTGTCCATAACATCAATGTAGGAATTAAGGGGAGAATGACACCGCTGCTTAAAAAGACTTCCTTGTTCTAGCGCAATTTCTCTTTTGAAATAGTTATGCTGTACAATAGTGTTACTGCAGTTATAACTTTAATAAGAAATAAAAACACTAATTTTTCACAGGTTGGAATAAAAATCTATTGAGTAAACGCGTTTCGTCATAACATTGACTTCATCTCGTACTAAACTATAGTATTACAAAACAATCTATTTATACGAAAATTGAATATACTAGAGAAACTTAATAACAATAACCAATTTATTCAGAATTATTAATAGGTACATTGAACAGATTAAGGAGAGGAGAAGGGTTTACTTCAATCTGGTCGTTAACTAGGTTTCCGGAATTTCTATATTTATTGATGTATAGGGATTCCCAACAGTTATTTATATGGAGACTATTTTTTAATTGTAATATATTATAATTGTGATTAAAGGTATGGTTTTTTTGAATAAGATGGCACGCATAATTAGAGTAATTTTTCTGCTTAATGTAGCTACGTTGGTGTTCGTATATCCGAGTTTTGAAATTTCTAATTGTACGTCCTATATATAATGTTTCACAATCGTTACTGTCGAGTCTATAAACACCAGTACGTTCATCTCTATGAATTTTTGATTTGTTATTTTTAATCAATTTTCCAATGCTATTGTTGGTTTTATATAAAATTTAAAATTTTGTTTATGAAAAAACAATTTCAAGTTTTCGGAAGGTTTGCCCAAGTGTGTTAAACTGTTTAATACTTTACTTTTCTCGGATATAAGTGGGTAAATTTCTGAAATTGCCATTTTGTATTTTTTCCTCCGACTGTAACGATTGTGAAAAATTCTATATGAAACGTATCTACAATTAGAAATTTCAAAACTCGAATACACGAACACCGACGTAGCTATATTAAGCAGAAAACTGGCTGTAATTATTCGTGCCACCTTATTCAAGAAAACCATACCTTCAATCACAATTATAATATATTGCAATTAGAAAATAGTATCCATAAAACCAACTGTTGGGAATCTCTATACATCAATAAATATAAAAATTCCGGAAACCTAGTTTACGACCATATTGAAGTAAACCCTTCTCCTCTCCTTAATCTGTTCAGTGTACCTACTAATAACTCTGAGTGAATTGCTTATTGTTATTTAGTTTCTCTAGGAACCCCTCTATTCAATTTTCGTATAACCCGTATAGCAAACAATGACTTCATCAACGTATCTATACCACTAAAGAAAGTATTTACTGCTGAAGTGCTTCATAATAGTTTTCTCTAAATTATCCATAAAAATTTTTGATAACAAGGGGCTTAACAACTTCCCCAAAAAAATATTTCTTCAGAAGAGGTGTGAAATGTCAACCAGCTCCTTTCACACAAAGGTGGCACCTCTTTTTAACACTTCTTGCTGAATTAATTACTTCAAAGGGATTGAGAGAAACAATACTTTGCAGGGATGAGTGTTAGGTCCTTTGACCTGGCCGGTCAACGGTTTGTCCTTGATTTGCAATCCAATTATTGCGAAAATTTGCATTCAAAGAATGGCTGATAATTGCAGTTGTGATGCGAAGCCCTGTCTTGCTAAAAATATATTTTTCTGAGCTCCATTAGCAGCAGTTTATCAACAAAGGGTTCAATTTGTTGCCTACAAGTACCTCTGAGATGTGAGTTCCATTATAAATCAACGTACCGATATTTCTACCCCTAAAAATTCTGGCTATACACTCAATCCAAATCTTTCTTGATTTGTCTGCTCCACAATATGAGGAATTTGTTGTACCCTAAGATTATAACCTAGGGGTTGAAAATGCCAGCACTGGTCACATAAGCTTCGCCTATTCAAATATTATTCAATAAAAATCCGCCCAATGTTAGTTCTTGGTGGACATGTTGATATTTTAAAATTTCGCTTTGACGTTTTGGGATTATTTGCAACAGCTTCTAAAATGACCAGGTTTTTGAACTCCCTATCCCTATTTGATGTAAATAATTTTGACTTTTTTTTCAAATTGACCACCATCAATGAGGTTTCGTGATAATCTTACGAAAATTTCTCCAAAAATTTGTCTTTTCTCTGGATATGTCTAGTGATACCAATTGCTTGCTGCATCTGCATTTTCTCGCGTTTATATAAAACAGACTACCTATCATATCCTTTTTATCATAATTCTTATACTGCATTGCAAATGTGTTTAAAAAATGAAAAAAACCACGAATTCAGTAGCGTGTTCACTACTTGAATAAAAATTTGACCAGTAAACATTTACTTTCTGCTTTATCGCCGCGTCGTCCAAAGCCTACTTGTTCAATGTGTGCGTTTAAAAGTCTACATGAAAAAAAATTAAGCGCTGCATTTATGAGGTATGAGGTGACTCTAACGAAACATCAAGTAGTGTGCTACATTTTTCAAATGGTAAATTCAAGTTCTTTTAGGATATACAGATATACGGAAAAATAATTTTTTAAAGAGGTAACCTCTTTAAAAAATTATTTTTTCGTTAATATCTATTGAAATATGATTTAAAGAAATGAATAACTTAAACAATTGAATTCTACGTAGAAAAATGTTTTGAAAATGTATTCATAGAAAAAAAATATTTACATGAAAAAAGTTACTTATCAGAAACGATGATATGGATATGCGGTTTTCACCATGAAGTTTGTCATAAAAATTGAGCCTCAGGCATCAGTTTTCATCTATATAGTTTAAAAACAGAAATTTTCCATTCAAACTGTTCCGTTTAGACCACAGTTTACCTGCGTGTACGTGCTTTTTCTATTTCTATTTTGTTGTAATGGTTAGGTATCAGTATTAGTAATGGATAAAATATTTTCATTTTGTAAAATATGATATTCGAGCTCAAGTGGATGACCATATTGAACACACGCAGAAAAAAGAGACGTTATTATCTTTTTTTTTCGAGGATATTTTGCACTTTGATGGTATTGAGAAGTTGTTTTTTTTCGAAAATACGGGGAATAACAATTTATCGATGATAACGACATTTCATCACCAGATATTACGTGTAACATTTTTATTATTACAAGAACTGTTGAAAACGATTAGCTCCTCCTAGAATGCTAGAATCTCATTTTTTTCCCAGTGACTGCCGAACTAGTTCAAAAACATCAAGGCATTTCTTCATCAGCTATACATTATACCTAACAACTAAGTATATGATTTCTCTAACCTTCTACATTTTTAACTAAAGACATGTAATTTAATGACATTCGATTACCGTAAGGAAATAATCCAGTGGATTAATACATATGTTTCTTTTAAAAATTCAATTTGCACCTGTAGTGTATAAGCCACTAAGCTATTCGTTGTTAATGGTAATCCTCCAGAATTCATATAAATAATTTCTGATAAATCAACAGATGATAAAATAATCTTAGAAAAGTCTAGGCAACAATTCTTCAGTTTTCGTGGAAAGTTTAATGAAAAATGTATTTATTTGAAACTAATCAAACAAACCTCCTAGCGGAGCTGGTTATAAGAGTGCACGAAGCATCGAAATATCCACATCTACCGTAGACGGCAATTGTTAGAAATGTTAATTTGTTTATCACGATCGATAGAAATTGATAGACAGACTGTTTCGCCCTTATTGGGGCTCATCAGTATCATACATCCATCGAAAGTGATAACCAAACCAATATTTCAAACGGTCTTATATTTTCCTTCCAGCAACTTAATGGCATATAAATATGACACAGCACCACCAGTCGGAAACAATTGAACCATATCTTCTAGACAGACGAAAACATTTCGGCAACGAGACTCGTACGTCCGGAACACCCGAAGGTGGCTACTATATCTGCCAGGGTAAAGTTGACACATCAATTCGATGTGATTCAACATTTACACACCGCAAGCAGCAATCGCTCCGAATTTTATCGCAATATCAAATGAATAGAAGTGAGAATTATTCGTGTTAAACGGAAAACACGCCCATGGTTATAAAATTTAGTGAACTAGGACATTTATTTGAAACTAATCAAACAAACCTCCTAGCGGAGCTGGTTATAAGAGTTCACGAAGCATCGAAATATCCACATCTACCCGAGACGGCAATTGTTAGAAATGTTAATTTGTTTATCACGATCGATGGAAATTGATAGACAGACTGTTTCGCCCTTATTGGGGCTCATCAGTATCATCCATCTATCGAAAGTGATAACTAAACCTACATTTCAAATGGTCTTATATTTTCCTTCCAGCAACTTAATGGCATATAAATATGACACAGCGCCACCAGTCGGAAACAATTGAACCACATCTTTCAGACAGACGAAAACATTTCGGCAACGAGAACTCGTACGTCCGGAACACCCGCCCTTATTGGGGCTCATGATACTGATGAGCCCCAATGAGGGCGAAACAGTCTGTCTATCAATTTCCATCGATCGTGATAAACAAATTAACATTTCTAACAATTGCCGTCTAGGGTAGATGTGGATATTTCGATACTTCGTGAACTCTTATAACCAGCTTCGCTAGGAGGTTTCTTAGATTAGTTTCAAATAAATGCATTTTTCATTAAACTTTCCACGAAAACTGAAGAATTATTGCCTAGACTTTTCTAAGATTATTTTATTATCTGTTGATTTATCAGAAATTATTTATATGAATTCTGGAGGATTACCATTAACAACGAATAGCTTAGTGGCTTATACACTACAGGTGCACCACCACATTGTAGCGTGGTCGAAATTGAATTTTTAAAAGAACATATGTATTAATCCACTGGATTATTTCCTTACGGTAATCGAAGGTCATTAAATTACATGTCTTTAGTTAAAAATGTAGAAGGTTAGAGAAATGATATACTTAGTTGTTAGGTATAATGTATAGCTGATGAAGAAATGCCTTGATGTTTTTGAACTAGTTCGGCAGTCACTGGGGAAAAAATGAGATTCTAGCATTCTAGGAGGAGCTAATCGTTTTCAACAGTTCTTGTAATAATAAAAATTTTACACGTAATATCTGGTGATGAAATGTCGTTATCATCGATAAATTGTTCTTCCCCGTATTTTCGAAAAAAAACAACTTCTCAATACCATCAAAGTGCAAAATATCCTCGAAAAAAAAGATAATAACGTCTCTTTTTTCTGCGTGTGTTCAATATGGTCCTCCACTTGAGCTCGAATATCATATTTTACAAAATGAAAATATTTTATCCATTACTAATACTGATACCTAACCATTACAACAAAATAGAAATAACAAAAGCACGTACACGCAGGTAAACTGTGGTCTAAACGGAACACTTTGAAAGGAAAATTCCTGTTTTTAAACTATATAGATGAAAACTGATGCCTGAGGCTCAATTTTTATGACAAACTTCATGGTGAAAATCGCATATCCATATCATCGTTTGTGATAAGTAACTTTTTTCATGTAAAATTTTTTTTCTATTAATACATTTTCAAAACATTTTTCTACGTAGAATTCAATTGTTTAAGTTATTCATTTCGTTAAATCATATTTCAATAGATATTAACGGTAAAATTATTTTTCAAAGAGGTTACCTCTTTAAAGTGCTTTCTGCATAAATTTTTGTAAATCATGCGAAGTTTCATTCTGAATCTGTTTCTGAAAGGATAAAACTGAATTTGCAATCTATAAATGGGAACTCAACAATGTTTAACAAGAAATCGAAACACAAAAAAATCATAGCAAATAAAGAATGAAAGAATAACATTTCATATCAAAATGGGAAATGTTCAACAAAAATTGCTTAATTTTATTTCATCATATGATAGATGGAGACTATGCTTTAATGAGAAAAAAATTCAACATTTTCTCTTATAAATGTTTATTAATTTATCATCGAATTTTTTAAAATTCTGGGAGGAATTCTATGAAAAGGGTAATATTTATTAATAATCCATGTAGAATAAACAAAAAAATATTATTTCAAGTATCAAATTTTTTTTTATATTAGGTATATCTTATTTCATCATAAACTCTGAAAGTTTACTCTATATTCTCAAAATTTAACTTCATTCAATACCTTCAACTCATAAAATTATATTAGATGTATTCCGAAGAAAATAGGTTTCACATTATATCTCAACTCGGTTAAAATTTACATTTTATAGATTTTCAGTTCCAAAAAAATCAGCACATGACCGTAAAAAAGGTATTCGAAGATGTATAGGATGAATTGTCTTTGAAACAGGGGTAGACGAAGCGGCAAGACAATTAGCAGACCAATTATCAAAATGAATTATGTCTGAAGGAATTTACGGCGCTATCCCATTGTGATATATATTATAGTCTATGAAGATTGAGAACGGGTATTAATCCAGAGAGTATTTCACACACCTCAGAAAAGTAAGATCATTTATGATTGTAATTAATGTCGATCTCTCAGATCACGATACGTCACTTTGAAATTAATTTTCGGTTTGTATTCTTTTCTGAGAACATGCTATTAGACGATAACTTAATTCAGGTGATATGCAAAGTAAACATATCTAATGAAGGAAATCGATGAGTTATTTATTTCATGGAAATTATACTATAAAGTGAACGAGGAAAATTCTTCATTAATTTAAAAACTTCACAAATTTCCGAGGGAGCTGGTTCCCATTACGCGAAATTTACATTCACAATCCAACAGTGGATTATAGAGAACAACAACTCACCCCGACTCAAAATCTGAATACAGCTGTTTCGATCTTGTTAGATCTCATCAGTGCAGCTTACTTGACCCAAAGTGAATTAACAAATTTCTAAATGGTCCCCAATAAAAATCGTGGTCGGACTACTATCTGGGTAACAACCCAGAGCGCCCTCCACGAAGGATATTGGAAATCAACAAATCACTGCTAAGATCGAAAATGCAGATTTCCGTCACGATAATATATAACTTTCTGATATGAAATGTTTACTCTGCAACTGTAGCGTATGTGAATTCTAAGCACGTAATATTGAGATCTGACATGTCAGCTGGCGTACTCTGGCGGCCAGATGGATGAAGTTTTTATTTCCAACGTCAACATATGCAATTGCTTGACAATTTTTTGATTTATCACAAATGAGGTCGCAAAAGGTGTATAATAGAAAGTGTTAATTTGGAAAAACGTAGAATCAGCAAGTATAGAGTGTGTTGTTGCGTGAAAAATTGTAATTCTAAAGCATACACAAATGCAAGTACGTATTAGCTTTCATCGGTTTCCGAAGCCAAACAAATATTTTGTATTGAGAGAAAATCATTTTGAAAAAAGGAAAAGATTGATTTATTGAAAGTATGGAAAATCAATCTGAAAAAGAATCACACAACTCCTAGAATGACTGTGTGTTCTTTGCATTTTACAAAAGAAAATTACATTCTGCCAGGTAATTAAGTCCTGTGATTGAAACTTGGATAAGTTCCCTTTATTAATATAAATTCCAAATGCTGCTGCCAAAACATTCAAAATTGTTGGATCTGTGTTACCTGGAAATTTATTGGTATTATTAGAAGAAATTTTTACAGTGATATGTGGCAAGATAAATATTTCTTCTCCGATCTTAGAAGATGACAAATTCATGGAAGATTAAGTAAAATGATGGAGTAACAAATTTATGTATTAGATTGAAGTTAGTTATAAGAGGAATAGACACGGAATGAAAAAGATTTTCTTTGTATATTCATCATTAATACATCTTGAGTTGCATTATCGTTGATGGTGTTTTATTATGAAAACCACATTTGATTGTATGAAATATTATGATTTCTCAAGGAATCCATATATACTACAAAATAATTATTTTTCGTGAAATTTCGAATATATTTTGCCCAAAGTTCTTCAGAAATAATTGATTCTTGAAGTGTGATAAAGAATCATCCATAAAAAGTTTTGAAATATGTTTATTGCTAATTGCCCATCATATCTGGCCAATTATGAACTTCCTGCATAAAAAAGCTCGAATTAATAGTTTTATATCACTTAAACAAATACTGTTGATTTAGACTAGGTATTTTACACTTCAAATTAAATCAAATCAAAATAGATAAGAAAAAAGCAGTAAAGTCACGATACCAGGCGTCGAACACTCTTCTTTTATCCCACATTGTTTTATGAATTGGATCTTTTCAGTCTATATTTTCGCTGTAGTAAATTTTCACCTACATAAACCTTCAAACTTTCACTCGAAACTAAAATTGTTGTAGAAAAAACTCAAACAACTTTCGAATCTCTCATATAATTCATGTTGAAAGTTGGTTTATGAGATGCCATGTTTTGACGTTATCACCTAAGCTCTGCCTCCATGTCAGATCCCAATAACGTTTTCAAAAACTCTGGACATACTCACGAGAGTGCGCTCCGTAAATACTTGCAATATTAGCCATGTTCAAAACTAAATCATAAAAAATACACAAGTTGACCATGATGAGTTTAACATACTACATGAAGTGAACAAATGAAATTCTTCAATAATTCAAACAATTATTGAACAAGGGAGCTGGTTATATACATATATATAGGGTGTCTCATTTAAAAGTGTCCACCCTCAGTAACTCAACAAAAAAACAGAATTTGTCAAAACACTCAGACAGGTCGATTTTTAATGACAGGGGGACATGATCTGGAATACAAAGCTTGTTTCTACTAGCAACCCCCTGGAGAGGGTTGCAATCCCATCAGGAATTTGAATAGGGAAAGTGGGTAATTTTGTAGCACATATGTATGCATGGATTCAAATTTGTATGAACCTGCAGTTTGTATTTTTTAAAGTGAATATTCACAAAGTTACAGGGTGTT
Organism: Cynegetis impunctata; assembly: GCA_030704885.1. Lineage (NCBI taxonomy): Eukaryota > Metazoa > Arthropoda > Insecta > Coleoptera > Coccinellidae > Cynegetis > Cynegetis impunctata. The sequence goes on along the minus strand of JARQZK010002349.1, from coordinate 10,982 downwards.
TTTCATGGATTTATGGTACCGATAAAACTAAAAGAAACAGAGATGTTCTAATTGATCGTTATTTAATTTCTATTGAAAGAAAAATATTTACAACAAACAGTATTAGTAAAAATTCACCGCAAATGCTCAAAGTGCTCGCCATTAGATTGCATGCAGCGATACAATCGTTCTTCAAAATTATTTCGTACATGCTGTAGCATTTCAGGAGTAATGTTACGACATACTAACACAATTCGTGCTCTAAGCTCGCCTAAATCTGCAGTTCTGGTTTTATGAACTTGTGATTTCAAGTGGCCCCAGAGAAAATAATCTAGCGGTGTTGAATCCGGCGATCGCGCAAGCCACTCCACTGGGCCCCCTCGGCCTATCCAACGTCCAAGAAACCTACCACTCAGGTCTCACCTGAGCTGCAAAGTGCGACGGAGCTCCATCCTGCTGAAAGCGTAAGTCCTCTTCTAAAAGGTTTTCATCTGCATCCAAAGCTTCGGTGATTAGGAGATCATTCACGTTTTTGAGCAAATCCAGATACACATCGCCAGTGAAATTTCCAGGAATGAACACTGGACTAATCAAGTGATCTCCCAAAATAACTATCTAGAGTTTTTGTGGGTGTTGAGAATGCTTCCTAAAGAGGTGAGGATTTTCATCGGACCAAAACCTACAATTATGTTTGTTGACGTTTCCGTTAAGGTAAAAGGTGCATTCATCCCAAAAGCACACGTTGTACAAAAACACAGGATTTGCAGTGAGATCTTGCGAGATTATTTGGCAAAATTCCATTCTCCGATCACCATCATCTTCGTTCAATTCATGAACAAGTGTCATTTAATAAGGATGGAGTTTAGCTAGCTTCAGTATTCTGTGGACACTTGCCCTTGAGTATCCTGTGACAACCTTTTAACACTTCCACATTGTTCCCTTTCAGCCATTAGTTGACCAATTACGGCGACTTGATCATTTTCACACGTAACCGTACGAGTGCGCTTATGTTTTTTGTTTGCAACCGATCCTGTTATCTCAAATCTATGTACCAACTGAATGATGAATGAATGATAAACATTTTTATCAGGATGTCGTTCAGAATCCTAGCAGTAGCCCTAGCACAGTCATTGTTCTGGAAATAAATTTTCAACATTTCCTTTCTCTCCTCCAACGTGTAAACCATTTTGTAATTTTTATTGAGAACTGATAAAACGTACCTCTGAAAATTCTGCAATACAGAAACTGTTTATGTTTTTTGTTTGCAACCGATCCATTTACCTCAAATCTATGTACCAACTGAATGATGAATGAATGATAAACATTTTCATCAGGATGTCGTTCAAAATCCCAGCAGTAGCCCTAGCACAGTCATTGTTCTGGAAATAAATTTTCAACATTTCCTTTCTCTCCTCCAACGTGTAAACCATTTTGTAATTTTTATTGAGAACTGATAAAACGCACCTCTGAAAATTCTGCAATACAGAAACTGAAAGGAAATTTTCTGAAATCAATTATCTCTTTGCGTCTGGCCTGGCAGTGCAGATTCTGATAAGCATGAAGAGAAAAAAGGCATTACCACTTCTTTAACACTTTATTTTTTATTTTTGCTTCGTCTTGGAACAAAAGATAATCACGTTTTTATCGCTGCATGCAATCTATAGTGAGAAATTTGAGAATTTGTGGTAAATTTTTACTAATACTGTTTGCTAGAAATATTTTTCTTTCAATAGAAATTGTACGATCAATTAGAACATCTCTGTTGAGCCCCAAATAAGGGCGAAACAGACTGTCTATCATTTCCATTGATTGTGATAAACAACTTAATGTTTCTAAAATAAACCATCCAAGGTATATGGAGGCATTTCGATGTTTCGTGAACTCGTATAACCAGCTCCGCTAGGAGGTTTGTTTGATTAGATTCAAATAAATGTCCTAGTTCACTTCATTTTATTGCCACGAACGTGTATCGATAACACGAAGAATTCTGTTTTCTATTCATTTGCTACTTGTAAAAGGGATAAAATTGGAGCGCTTGTTACTTGCGGCGTGTGAATGTTGAATTACATCGAATTGATGTATCAACTTTACTCTTGCTTAGCGAATATAGTAACCACCTTCGGGTGTCAGGACGTACGAGTTCTCGTTGCCGAAATGATTTCTTCTATCTGTAAGATGTGGTTCATTTGTTTTCGACTGGTGGCGCTGTGTCATATTTATATGCCATATAGTCACTGGAAGGAAAATATAACGCCGTTAGAAATATTTGGTTGGTTATCACTTTCGATGGATGGATGATACTGATGAGCCCAAAATAAGGGCGTAACAGACTTTCTATCATTTCCATTGATTGTGATAAACAACTTAATGTTTCTAACATGCACCATCCAAGGTATATGGAGGCATTTCGATGTTTCGTGAACTCGTATAACCAGCTCCGCTAGGAGGTTTGTTTGATTAGTTTCAAATAAATGTCCTAGTTCACTTCATTTTATTGCCACGAACGTGTATCGATAACACGAAGAATTCTGTTGTCTATTCATTTGCTACCTGTAAAAGGGATAAAATTGGAGCGCTTGTTACTTGCGGCGTTTGAATGTTGAATTACATCGAATTGATGTATCAACTTTGCTCTTGCTTAGCGAATATAGTAACCACTTTCGGGTGTCAGGACGTACGAGTTCTCGTTGCCGAAATGTTTTCTTCTATCTGTAAGATGTAGTTCATTTGTTTCCGACTGGTGGCGCTGTGTCATATTTATATGCCATATAGTCACTGGAAGGAGAATATAACGCCGTTAGAAATATTTGGTTGGTTATCACTTTCGATGGATGGATGATACTGATGAGCCCCAAATAAGGGCGAAACAGACTGTCTATCATTTCCATTGATTGTGATAAACAACTTAATGTTTTTAACATACACCATCCAAGGTATATGGAGGCATTTCGATGTTTCGTGAACTCGTATAACCAGCTCCGCTAGGAGGTTTGTTTGATTAGTTTCAAATAAATGTCCTAGTTCACTTCATTTTGTATATATATATATATATATATATATATATATATATATATATATATATATATATATATATATATATATATATATATATATATATATATATATAAAAATATATATTATATACATATATATATATATATATATATTATAATATATATATATATATATATATATATATATATATATATGTATATAATATTATATATATATATATATATATATATATATATATATTCATATACAAATGTATATTATATACATACATTTGTAAGTAATTTTTCTTCTGGAATCTTCTTCAGTTGAAAATTCCATTGTAGGTGGCACAATAGCAGTTGAAATTCAAAAGCAATGCTTAAGAAGGTGACCTGCTTGGTTTAGGTATATGATCGACCCTTTGTATGCGGTCTACATATTGAAACTTGAAATTGGTCGTTCGTGTGGTTGAAGGCTCTAAACTTCCTGTCAAGTTGGATTTCGATAAAACTTTCAACGTTTCTGACCCTCAAATCGCAACGGGCGTTATAACGAGTCTTGTTTCACTACGTGGAGCACATATTATACTGAACAGAAAGTTTTTCCATTTCTCGTGGTGAAGTTTAGCTTCTAAAATTTTGCAAATTATTACACGCATGAGGTATATTAGAGAATTAAGTACGAGGGGTGAATTTTTCAAAAAAGATTAATGAAACGCAGAAATGATATAAAATTATACTATTTTCAATCATTACATAATTGAATTTGCAGTGTATTCTTTTGAATTCTATATCCCCTATGAATTCGATTGAGTTATCCACTAGCACAATTAATAGTAATACTCGCAGAAAAAGCCAATTATATGATTATTGCTTATTCAATTTCTTCTCTAAAAAATCTCCATTGCATTAAAAAAATAATAGCTATGTAGGAAATTAAATAACTGAATTAATTCTATTTTGCATGAAACATGAAATTGCTTAAGTAAAATATGTATCGTGAGACACCAAGAGGGTTTTTAAAAACTGTTTATTTCAATTATTATAATAATGGTAAAGTTACTATACTAAATGAATTAACAGAGAGATGTATTCTCTTCAACAACAATCTAAGAAGTGATTGAAGGCTTATGCAATAGGTTATACCGTAAACTTCTTATAATATATATATATATATATATATATATATATATATATATATTATATATATATATATATATATATATATATATATATATATATATATATATATTATATATATATATATATATATATATATATATATATATATATATATATATATATATATATATATATATATATATATATATATTATATATATATATATATATATATATATATATATATATATATATATATATATATATATATATATATATATATATATATATATATATATATATATATATATATTATATATATTAATTTTTATAGTATAAAAATAGGTTCCTAAGAATAATAGAGCATACTTGCAGTTTATTATATAGGTATACGCTGCACTTTATGGGTATGTAACTAGTAACTTTATCTTATGAAAAATAAATACATTATTGAATAGTGATACTTTTGGAATATGCTTTCTCGCAGGCAAATTTTTAAATTCTGTAACCTCTATACGTACATGCTGGTAAACGACACTGGTTAAAAATGCTACCTGAATTTGATATGGCTGACAAAATTTTGTCAGTTTTCTTTAAAAAAAAAAGGTCACGCTTGAATCGTCCTCGGATAACATATCCAATGATATGTGCTTTTCTTCTTGCGAAAGCGTATAGTTTCAGATATCATAAATCTATATTCAAAAATATATGTGCCTATTAATTTATGTTTTGTTTCGAAATATGACTATTCTTCTTTCTATCATCCCGTGGAAAGTAACTTTGGCATTTGATATCTAACATTATGATATCCGCCATACCTTGAAATTTCTAAACTATTAATAAAAATATTTTATGCATAGATGTTACTTATAAAAGTGGTAATGCTGAGTTATTAGAAGTTCTAGAGAAGGAATATCAGATATACTAAAACTCCATTCATTAAGTCTTTCTCAAATAATTTAACTGAATAAAGCAACAAATATTCAGCAAGCGTTAATAATTAATTATCTTGTTGCAGAAGATGAATAAATCGTACATGCTAGTAGCTGCATATATAATTTTCTTGTTTTCGTATTTCTTTTCTACGAAAAACGGATAATTTCTCAATCTTGTTGACTATAGATTGGTAACACACCTGCAAAATTCTCATGATGTCTTAAATTGAAATAATTACAAGGAATCATTAACCGTGTTTCATATGAATAGAAAATGTGCTTAATGTTTTCAAATTTGGTTATATGTCAAGATAGACATAAAATAGTTATATTTGCCATTAACAAGTTTCACGTACAAAATTAACACAAAAGCATTAATTTATGGGTACTTTATAGTTCAAATATCCCTGAAAGTATTGTATATCGTCAAGTACAAATAAAGTACTAACCAGTTAGAATATTTACAATATCTGTTGTAATACCACAATTTTCTTCAATGAGTGACAAAGCAAGATAAAAATTATTTCTGTCAATGACTTTCTCGAACCCAGAGTAAAATTTTATGAATATTGGGATAGAAAAATATATTATATCTGCATTAATATTCATTACTTCTTTCAGTATGTTGAGAAAGCAGGAAAACGAAGAAGAGTGCTGAATAGCTTTTCACATACAAAACCTATGCAATACAATAAAATTGCTAGAGACCCCTTCGACCTTCATGGGATTAGCTGAGAGATATCTCAGCACGCTTCGGAAAGCTTTCCACCAGCACCAGTGAAATCTAGAATTGAGAGTTCAAAGCAGGCGTTTTACATAAATCCATTGCATGAAAATGGCAAAGTATGGTTTTTTCTTCGATATGCACACTGTTAAGCTAAGTGACAAATTTTATTCATAATATTGTGAAATACTAACTAGATTTTGCAGTCAAGAAATATATGCTGATGATTT
>JARQZK010002349.1:0-2500 GCA_030704885.1 Cynegetis impunctata | reverse complement strand
CTTGGTTCCATACTTCATCCCAACCGTGTTTATATATATATCTATATATATATATATATATATATATGTATATATATATATATATATATATATATATATATATATATATATATATATAATATATATATGTATATATATAATATATATATATATATATATATATATATATATATATATAGTATATATATATATATATATATATATATATATATATATATATTTATATATTATATATATATATATATATATATATGTATATTTTATATTATATTATATATATATATATAAATATATATATATATATAAAACAAGCAAAATTATCGGCCTACCCCGCATATGTCGAAGCAGCCGTTGACACGTGTTTCGGACTCTTTGGTCCTCATCAGAACGGCGTAGCCAAGTATGCGATGGAAAACTGGAAATGGAACAGCAACAACAAGCAGAATCCCTTGCTTCGGAAGACAATCACACATTTGTGGTACATTGTTCGAACTCTCCGGTTTGGGAGATTTGGTCAAACTCTGACACGGAGGCGATTAATGCCATCCGTGAGATCCCGGACCGTGGAAATAAACTACAAAGAAGAAATTTATCGCGGGGAAATAGTATATAAAACAAGCAAAATTATCGGCTAGCCCGCATATGTCGAAGCAGCCGTTGACACGTGTTTCGGACTTCTTTGGTCCTCATCATAACGGCGTAGCCAACGTATGCGATGGAAACCTGGAAATGGAACAGCAACAACAAGCAGAATCCCTTGCTTCGCAAGACAAACACATATTTGTGGTACATTGTTCGAACTCTCCGGTTTGGGTAATGTGGTCAAACTCTGACCACGGAGGCGATTAATGCCATCCCGCGAGATCCCTGACCGTGAAAATAAACTACGAAAAAAAAATTTATTGCGAAGAAATAGTATATAAAAGAAGTAAAATTATCGGTCTAGCCCGCATATGTCGAAGCAGCCGTTGACACGTGTTGCGGACTCTTTATTCCTCATCAGAACGGCACAGTCAAGCATGCGATGAAAAACCTGGAAATGGAACAGCAACAACAAGCAGAATCCCTTGCTTCGGAAGACAATCACATATTTGTGGTACATTGTTCGAACCCTCGGTTTGGGAGATTTGGTCAACTCTGACCACGGAGGCGATTAATGCCATCGTGAGATCCCGGACCGTGGAAATAAACTACAAAGAAGAAATTTATCGCGGGGAAAATAGTATATAAAACAAGCAAAATTATCGGCCTAGCCCGCATATGTTGAAGCAGCCGTTGACACGTGTTTCGGACTCTTTGGTCCTCATCAGAACGGCGTAGCCAAGTATGCGATGGAAAACCTGGAAATGGAACAGCAACAACAAGCAGAATCCCTTGCTTCGGAAGACAATCACACATTTGTGGTACATTGTTCGAACTCTCCGGTTTGGGAGATTTGGTGATTGGATTGATGAGGACCAAAGAGTCCGAAACACGTGTCAACGGCTGCTTCGACATATGCGGGCTAGGCCGATAATTTTGCTTGTTTTATATACTATTTCCCCGCGATAAATTTCTTCTTTGTAGTTTATTTCCACGGTCCGGGATCTCACGGATGGCATTAATCGCCTCCGTGGTCAGAGTTTGACCAAATCTCCCAAACCGGAGAGTTCGAACAATGCACCACAAATGGGTAATTATCTTCCGAAGCAAGGAATTATTTTTGTTGTTGCTGTTTCATTTCCAGGTTTCCATCGCATACTTGGCTACGCCGTTCTGATGAGGACCAAAGAGTCCGAAACACATGTCAACGGCTGCTTCGACATATGCGGGCTAGGCCGATAATTTTGCTGTTTTATATACTATTTCCCGCGATAAATTTCTTCTTTGTAGTTTATTTCCACGGTCGGGATCTCACGGATTGGCATTAATCGCCTCCGTGGTCAGAGTTTGACCAAATCTCCCAAACCGGAGAGTTCGAACAATGTACCACAAATGTGTGATTGTCTTCCGAAGCAAGGGATTCTGCTTGTGTTGTGCTGTTCCATTTTCCAGGTTTTCCATCGCATACTTGGCTACGCCGTTCTGATGAGGACCACAAGAGTCCGAAACACGTGTCAACGGCTGCTTCGACATATGCGGCTAGGCGATAATTTTGCTTGTTTTATATACTATTTCCCGCGATAAATTTCTTCTTTGTAGTTTATTTCCACACAGTCGGATCTCACGGGATGGCATTAATCGCCTCCGTGTCAGAGTTTGACCAAATCTCCAAACCGGAGAGTTCGAAACAATGTACCACAATGGTGTGATTGTCTTCCGAAGCTAGGGATTCTGCTTGTTGGTGCTGTTGCATGTCCAGGGTTTCCATCGCATACTTGGCTACGCCGTTCTGATGAGGACCAAAGAGTCCGAAACACGTGTCAACGGCTGCTTCGACATATGCGGGCTAGGCCGATAATTTTGCTTGTTTTATATACTATTTCCCCGCGATAAATTTCTTCTTTATATATATATATAT
>JARQZK010002348.1:100000-113415 GCA_030704885.1 Cynegetis impunctata | reverse complement strand
ATTCTAGGCAGATTTTATGCCCTATACCTAAGTCTAAACGTTTTTGACATATTCAGGTTTTTGTTCAAAAATGTCGATTGCAAGCCCTAATATAATTAGCAATTGTTCCTATAAGAAAGCTCTTATTACTTACTTTTGGTTGGATTCCTTGTTGAGACGGACTTACATTAATAGATTTTGTATAATATTTGGATAATTGATCATGCAGGATGTTCAAAAAATAAGATCTAAAATGAGATTCAGAAAACTGATAAAAATCAATTTTTCCAAATGGAAACCCCCCATTTTTCTGATTTGTAGTATTAAGCATCAAAAATTAAGGTAACTTTGGATAAGGGTATCTATACCTTAAATTTCTAGTATTCGAAATATTGCCAATTTTATATTTTTGTATGACGATTTTGCATTTAATCAAGAATAAAATATCAGATCTGGGATAGCCACGACCGTATTTGACATTTAAAATCATCGTAATAGCACCCCGGTTTAATTATACAAACAAAGGTTATTTGAACTTATTTATTATTTATGGACAATGTGATGAAGTTATTTCAAGAACATGTGATACAATATCCTCAAAAACAGAAACAATCACCAAATACTATTTTTAGACGTTTTATAGAAAACTTTGGACCCACAAAGGAAAAATGTACAGAAATAAACCAGTTACTAACAGTGAAAATATTGATACCGTAAATTAGAAATAGAAATGTTAAAAAAATTATTTAAGTGAATGTTCCAATTTGTTGTGTTTGAACTTCTAGACATTTTGCACATTTAATCCGCAATTGTTCATGGGTGGCTCTTCTTATTGACTGGTCAGGTCTACGAATGCTTTACTTACTCGCCTCATGCAGTATTCCATGGTGGTCACTGCGGTGTTATACATGCTATATTTTACTGTTCCCCATAAATAAAAATCTAGTACTGATAGGTCTGGAGAGCGAGGTGGCCAAAAATTTGATCCATTGTTGGCTATCCATTGATCATAAGATAAGTTTTCCAGATAATTATGACTAAATGGGCATTGTGTAGGTGACCCCCATAACGTTGATAGAAAAGATTTCGAAGACCAGCCAGGGGCAAGTTGTCGAAATAGTCAACTTCCAAACTCATGTGTTTCTGTTTTTAAGGATATGGTGTCTCAAATGTATCACATTTTCTTGAAATAATGTATTTGTGGAATTCTGGAGTTCCATTGTCTATAAAAATATATCTGAAACAAAAATAAAAGAAAAGAAAAGAAAAGAAAATTTGATTAGTAAATGGCAAGAAAAAAAATTAAATTCAATGAATTAGTAGGATTGAATGGAAGTACCTGAAAAAGGAAAGAAGAAATGAAATGAGATTAGTAAATAATAAGTTGGAAAATGGTGAAAAATTGAAATTATACAATTAATATACACGACGTTTCGGTTAGTTGTCCAGAATTCCACAAATACAGAAGAAACATTGTCGAAACCATTCAAACTAACACTTGACGCCCGGTACGGACCCGGTACGAGGAAGATTATCAGAGCAGACGAGAAGATCAGACTTAAACTCACAAAAGAGGAATAAAATATAAAATTCCTAACCACAGCAACAGATAACGACATCATACCCGTTGGATTCCTCCTCAAGACCCAAATAGTAGGAAGCAGAGCCCGCCGAATATTGGAAAACGCGAGCAGAGCATTAATGAGACCCCAGATAAACTACCACAGGTGGAAACGAGCAACATACCAAGAAAAAGCAATTCAAAGTTTCGAAGAAATCAAAGAAATTCTGGAAGAAGTGGTCTACGAACCCATTTTTGAGAAAATAGAGACGACGTGCGAAAAGCATAGATTCCACCGCCAGAAGAAACACTTCTTCACGCAAGCTCTCGCTCATAGAAGAACAAGTTTTAGCCAAAGGTCTCAAATTTGCAATAACACCCAAGGAAACTCCGATACTAGACATCATAAGCTCAGTTGAAACAGCCCACTTGGATCAGGAAGAAATTGAAGAATTCCGCTGGAAAGTCCGCATTGCATTGGATAAACGGAATAATCCAACACCCAACATCACCAAATCCGAAGAATCAGCTTTGAGGGCCCTGAACATGGACCAATCAATTAAAATACTACCAGCTGGTAAAGGAAACGTCACCGTCGTCATGAACATCAGCCTATACGACAATAAAATCAAGGTGAACAATCAATGAAAATATTTTAGCTGAATAGGCCCTAAGACATCTAGCCAGTTTCCAAAATTTCCAACTTTTCCTACATTCAGTTTCTGAGATATCGATAGATGCTGTTCCTGGTGATCCACACTGTATATATATATATATATATATATATATATTTATATATATATATATATATATATATATATATATATATATATATATATAGGTATACAAGTTGATGGCATGGTTGATGAATGGTTGATTCAGGGTGGATGGCACATAAGACGTTTCTGGTGAACCATACAACGGATCAATTTGAAAATTCAATGGAGGGCATAGTAGGATATTCTCTACCCATCTAAAATATTTTTGGTGATGCGGTGTTGCCACTTCTATTAGAAAGTAGTAGCAACTTTGATTTCTCAAATAAAACAGCCGGTATATAATATTATTTTTAGAATCTCCAACAATTTTCCAATAACTTTTCATAATATTTCCCTATACCTATTTGTTACTGTTTTCGAAATAAAAATTATATTCATTTTTTTTCTTCGGAAATCAAGACCTATAAAAACCCTGATATCTTTGAGTTGAGAAATACTATGATATCGAAATTTGGGTTGGAGTTTGGTGATACTTCGGGACTTCCTACACTTCAGCCTAATCTGCGTTACTTTAATACAGGGTGGTAAAAAAATTCATTTTATGTGATTGAAAAAGTGACTGAAAGTTGATTATTTCAAATGGAATGCCTTGTATATTATTGAAAATTCGGAAAGCTGCTGGAATTTCCTTTGAATCCATGTATATCATACCTATACCTAACTAGTCAGGTTTCGGACTTATGAGCATTTGTTTGTGAAAATGTTCCCATTCGGTATTTGGTAAGCATACCATGATCACTATTTGACACTAACGTTGTGACAACCTGCTAATAATATCGATATTTTTGACATCGCTAGAAACGTGAATCGCCGTGTACCTATATATAAATATATATATATATATATATATATATATATATATATATATATATATATATATATATATATATATATATATATATATATATATATATATATATATATATATATATATATATATATATATATATATATATATATATATATATTTTTATATATATATATATATATATATATTTATATATATATTTATATATATATATATTTATATATATATATATATCAGGGTGTCCCACGACGTTTTGACAGTCCAATTTCTCGAAACTGTTCATATGACATTTATGAAATTTGACATATATAAACAGTCGGAACTGATGTTATATTTATTATAACAATGACTTCCGTTTTTTCTGTCATTTCGGGCCACGTGACCCAAACATAATTTTTTTAAATGGGTCAACCGGTATAATATTAGAATTTTGATATATCATTCAAAAACAAATTCAACGGTACCACACTTGTCATCATTGTATGGTGTAGTAATGATAATAAGGGCTTTTTTAGTTTTACTAAATTTATTGAAGCAATATTTGGCACTAAATAATTTTGTGGCTGTGAAACAAATAACTATAGTAGGAACAACATTAGTTGTCATTCATTATTGTTAGGTGAAGTTTATTCAAGAAGTGTCATTAATTATTAGTCATAATCTTGTAAAGACACTGTACATAATAAGAGTAAATAATGCCTTCAATTTTACTTACGATGAATACTATGTTTTGACATGCTACTTATTTATGGAGAATGTGGAAAAAACAAAACTCATGCTCAAGGTTTGTACAGAAATCGTTTTTCCTCATAGAATAACTCCAAGCAAAAAATACTTTTGTCTATGTCGAACGAAAGCTAAGAACTGGTTCTTTTCCAAGTGGTAAAAATCAAGTTCCTCGTCAAAAGACCGCCTCAGACAGATGACAATGTGATAATATTTTGGCTTATCTTCAGGTAAATCCACACTCTTCAATACGATTTCTTGCACAAGAATTACAAATAAGTAGAAGTTCTATACAAAGAGTATTAAAAAATCACAAATACCATCCTTATAAAAAACATTTAACACAAGGATTAGTTCCTGCAGATCCTGAAAGGAGAATCAATTTTATTGCTGAAATTTTAGTACGAAGTAATGATGACCCCTCTTTTTTAGAAAAAAATATTATGGAGTGATGAAAGTAGATTTCATAACAATGATATTGTTAATCGCCATAATTGTAATTATTGGTCGCAGGAGAATCCAAAGTGGATGCGCGAAACCAATTTTCAAACTATATGGGGAATCAATGTTTGGTGCGGTTTATTTAACAGTCGGTTGATTGGTCCCTATTTTTATGAAGGAACATTAACGGGGCAAAAATACTTAGATTTTCTTCAAAATATTCTACCTGAATTACTCGAAGAAATTCCCTTTGATGAAAGGCAAACAATGTGGTGGCAGCAAGATGGAGCATCTCCTCACATTTTTGGGCCAGTTAGAGAATATCTTGATAACGCATTTCCTCAAAAATGGATTGGTCGAAATGGTGCGTTTCTGTGGCCACCCCGTTCTCCGGATATTACACCCTTAGATTTCTTTCTCTGGGGTTACTTAAAAGGTCGAGTTTATGTCACACCCCCGATTGATTTAGATGATTTATAGGATAAAATAAGACAGGCTTGTCGGACCGTAACACCCGAAATGATTACAGCAGCACTTACAAGAAATCTTTTAGCAAGGTTTGAACATTGTGTGAATTACATGGTCATGAATTTGAACATTTTCTTTAAATTTTTTAATTACTTGTTCATTTTAATTGCCTATGTTACGTTCTTTAATAAAATAATTTATACAGATGTTAATTTAATTGCCCCTATTATCATTAATGCACAATACAATGATGACAAGTGATTGATACCGTTGAATTTGTTTTTGAATGATATATCAAAAATTGTAATAATATACCGGTTGTCCCATTAAAAAAAATTATGTTTGGTTCACGTGACCCGAAATGACAAGAAAAACGAAAGTCATTTTATAATAAATATAAACATTAATTTTGACTGTTTATATCTACCAAATTTCATAAATGTCATATGAACAGTTTTCGAGAAATTGGACTGTCAAAACGTCGTGGGACACCCTGTATATATATATATATATATATTTATATATATATATATATATATATATATATATATACAAAGGGGTTATTCGCGTTATTCGATACGAAGAGTTATGGCTAAAGTATTTGATTTCATAAAAGTTTTTTCTTTAGGATGGATAGGGACCTAGCAGGACTACATTTAAAAAATATTTTCATGTTGTACAGGGCGTGCCAAAAACACGAAAAGTATCAAAGTTGGTATTTTTTAAATAGAATACCCTGTATATTATGTTATTTTTGGATTTTACGATGAAAACAAATGCCAGTTTCACTAAGGTTTAATTCACCCAAACCTTATGGTTTTTGAAGTATCTCGTATTTTCTGAAAATGTAGTATCAGTTTTAAGGCTTGAACTCTCAACTAGTGTTTTCTTGTTTTCAAACAAATTAATGATAAAGCCTACTAACTGGAACAAACCTTATGTCGCACTTGTGAAATATTGACTAACTTAGACTTGGTGTGTAAAAATAAAGGTAAAATAATTGCAATCTTCAAACGGTACTAACTTGCTTAACTTAAATGGGACACCCCGTAATTTATATCACCAACAGATGTAAAATTCAATTGTCTATCGAATACCTGAAAACATTCCAATCGACATCTCTTCACGTTTTCGAATAATGCACATGTTCATCTTGCAAACTGATTTTAAGAAATTTATCATTCATCTAGTCGCCTATGGCGTTTTGAGAAATCAGATTTGATTGAAATAAACATCAAGATCATAATATATGCGTTTATCTTCCAATATCTTAAATTTATATACTAGTTCAAATTATGAAGGAAAAAAAAATTATGGATATGAAACAAGCAATATTTTATATCAAGCGTTCAAAATGGCGACCAACAGACTCTAAATACAAACTTATCCTTTTTATAAAACCTTTTGCAACATCTAATAACATACATGGGATAACATTTAGAAAAGCTTCTTTGATACGCTGTTTCCATGGGCGACTTGGTAAATAAAATTTTTTTAAAAATTAGTTTGTAAAATGAAAATGCTCATTTTATGTAAAAACATGAAGAGTTATCGATAGGAATGTAATCTGGTATTCGATAGACAATTAAGGGCCTTATTATACAGAGCCACTCGAGTGGCGGACGCGCGCCACCGCTTCAGACGCTCTAGCAAGCCACTCTCAGCAATACATGTAATCATATGGAACTTATTACACAGGTCCACACCCGTGGCTAGGGGTCTGTGGCGTGCGTTGGCTATTCCAGTCGCCCACCCTCGCTTCCTGTGGCGCACCTGCGCGACTGTAGCTCGGCTAGCGTTTGCGGCTGTGTTTGCTACGAAGCTTATTATACTGAGCTTCTGCGATGCGCCACTGGGAAGCGCCATCAGTCGGCCATTGCATAACTCGACAGTCATCAGTCATTGTTTGTGCTTGAACCTAGGAGGTTGTTGTGGGCTTCATTATTTTAAAATGCCGAAAATGTCAAATCCAGTGGTTTGTCGCGCTTCTGGAAAATCTGAACGTTGAGGATTTTATCACTTGCAATTGGGACTCTTCAAACCCGAATACTCCAACAATGTCGAGACAGAAAAATCTTGTAGAAATATCTGTTCGAATGTGGATGCAGAATTCGACTCTAGGCCAGAAAAGGAGAAGAATATGTTCTGTAAGTACGCATTTAATTTTGTTATTGTAGCTAGTCTATGAGCGAACGAAGTGAGGGAATCTTTGTCAGTGGCGTCATAGAAAGGTTGTCCGGCAGTGTGTGTATGTGTGTGTGTGTTTGTTTATGGGAAGTGGGTTACCGAGTGATTATTAGAGTGATTATTTTTAGAGTGATTATCAGAGTCGTTATGAGTTTATGTAACAGAGTCGGAAGAGTTGAAAAAAACCAAAACATAACAGGAGATAAACACAAATTATTATTGTTAATTACATTTTGTGAACATACACTGTATTATAACTTGTGTTTAGTTTCCACTTTTAATCATCCACACCTATTTTTTCAACTGCCAAGGCTAACTCCCCTCTGCACTCATGAAGTATTCTGTAAATCTTTGTCTCACTTTATTGGCCACTACTCATCCAGGAACAGGCTATCTTGCTAGGTCATAAAATCCTTCAACTAGTAAAGTGTCATTAAACCTAACACCATCCTGATCCCTCACAAAATTATGGAGTGTGCAGCATGTTTTAATAATCATATTTGCTAGCTTTGGATCCATGTTTAAGGCCCTGTGGAATATCCTCTATTTGTTTGACAATATCCCAAATATACATTCTATATACCGACGTGCCCGACACAGTCTGTAAATAAAGACTCTCTTTTCAACACTCAAAAATTTTCCAGCAAAAGGCCGCGAAATAAAGTTACTCTGCCCGAAACCTTCATTAGCGACGAAAAGTAAAATGAAAGGTAGTTTGCTGTCAAAACCAATGCCAATGTCTCTTGCATCAGGGATATTGAGTTCATCTTCAGTCATTTTCTTGATACATGCAGAGTTCTTAAAAAATCGTTGAATCAGCAGACCTCTCAGAAGCTCCTATGTCAATGTAAGAAAACCTGTAATTAGCATCACAAATTGCAACCAAAATAATCGAAAAAAACTTGTTATAGTTCAAACACGGAACCACTTTCAGTTGGTTTTATAATCCTAATGTGCTTCCCATATATGGCTCCGAGACAATGTAGGAAATTTGATCTCGCCATGAATTCAGCTGACGGCTCTAACCAATAGTCAGTACTTAGCTCTGGAAAACATTTTGATTTCATCCGTGACCAAATAGCAGTACAAACTTGACGTACTATGAATGATATTTTGGGCTGGGTAATTCTGTAATGGAAATGTAGGTCTTGCATAGTGTTACTACTTCCCAAATATCTGTAAAAAAAAATTCCGTTTAACATTAACAAGTAGCTAGCGAAGGTTTTGAATAGTTACAGTTTTTAACATATGTTGTATTTTTGGTTATTTATATTAAAATTTAACCTACAATTTTACAACAAAATTTTAGCAAAATGTTTCTCTTTTTTCAGGTAAAAGTTTGCATAGGAGGTGGAAAAGTCTACGGGACTGCTACCTCGAGAATTTAAAAAACAAAAAAGTAGCAAAAGTGGGTCCGCTGCATCTAACAGAGAACCATAGGTATACTTCGAGCAACTTCGATTTTCGGAACCTATTCAGTGCGCCACCGATTCGAATGTTGACCTAGAAAAACAGGAACCGCAAAGGAAGAGTGAGGATGACCATTTATTAGACGTTTTAAAAAAGAAGATTGCAAGTAAAGCTGAAAGTCCTACAATCAAACCGACAGAAGACGCTGACTATATGTTTCTATGTTCCTTATTGCCAGAGTTAAACAAAATTCCCGAGAACCACAAACTATATGTTAAGTCACAAATTATGAACACTATTTTAGGGGTTCAAAATACTCTAAACATTGCTGTACCAGTACCTGGTGTATCACGGCCACCATACCAGCACAATATTGCCAATACTGAGTACCCACTGAGCTACCCATAATATCAAAACCCAAACTGTGGCCCGCAAATGTACAACTTCCAACAATCATCCACCCAACAAATCAACCGAAACCTGAACCAGCCATCTGACGCATTCACTCCTGCAACTTACCATAATTTGGAACGTGCGGCACAACCTAACATCACCCCAGTTATTTGCCAGGACTCCTTTATTACCTATCTTTATCCTATCTACGGGAAGCAATATTACCAAAATATCAGATGTTAGTGGAGATTTCCCTTTCTTTTCAAAAAAATAGGATGAGAAGAATTGAAATGAAGAACTTGGTGATTTTTTAGTGACACTTGGTGATTTTTTATGATATGTTTCAGCTGTACAAGATGTTTATTAGTTATAGAAGTTTTCATGAATAAAATCAGTTCGTACAAACAAATATTCTGGTTTTTTTACAGTTAGTACCAATAAAAGCATAAGTTTTTACAATGTACTCAAACGGTAACACAAACATTATACGAACATAGTGGTTTTTTTACTTGTATCATAGATTAAATATACATTTATTTATATTTAAATATATATATCTAAGTATATTTAATCTATGCTTGTTTCTTCATTTATTTGCAAAGTAAAAGAGGTATAATTATTCAGTCTGCATGAAATGTTTAATAATATTCGGGAAATATATTTTGTGAATTCAAAGTGAATCCCAATCGCCCCTTTTCCCCCAACCACTAACTTAAAATTTTCAAATAGCAAAGTACCCCATGAGACGTATAAAATTTGGGTAAAAACAAAATTTAATTCTGATTAATGACTCAATATATATAATACGATCAAACTAGTCAGAAAGTCAACCTTATGACCGAATAATATCAAGTGAACTGATTGCCAAAGGACTTATATATCTTTGGATACGTTCACAAAAATTGGATCCTCTGCTAGGTATAGAACCCAGATCTCCAGCTTGCCGGGCTGTTATTCTAACCATAACCATAAATGGCAAGCTGGAGATCCGGGTTCGATGCCCAGTATAGACTCTAATGTTTTGTCTTAAATAATAACTGATATAAAACAATAGCATTGAAGCTTACCTTAAAGTAAGTGCCAATCTCTCGTTTGCAGAAATAGAATTCTCGTAGTTTGTAAACGGTTTTCTGATATCTTCTTCTATGTCTGATGATAATTCATCAAAAGATTGTTTGGAAATTCGAAAGTACCCAAAAACCTTCTTCTCTCAGATCTTGATACAGAGAATAGAAAACACCTTTTTAGGGTCTTCCTAGTAGAAAAGGATGCACTCCTACGGTTCTATTCCTCCTACGTTCCTTTTTTCTCAGTAGGAGAAACAACAATAATTCATTATCTTCACTCGATGAAGACGCACTGAATTCACCTTCTTCACTTGACGCCATATTCAATACTAAAATTGAAACGTATAATTAATCCACCGCAAGGAAGCTTGGATGGGCCACAGCTGTGGCCAGCACGGGCGTTTTCCTGTGGCGCGCGTTTGCCACTCGAAGTGGCTCTGTATAATAAGACTCTAAATTCCACATCTGTTGGTGACATTTTATTTGAAAACGTGAAGAGATATCGATTGGAATGTTTTCAGGTATTCCATAGGCAATTAAATTTTACATCTGTTGGTGACATAAAATACGAAATGTCCCATTCAAGTTAAACAAGTTAGTGCCGTTTAAAGATTGCAATTATTTTACCTTTATTTTTACACACCAAGTCTAAGTTAGTCAATATTTCACAAGTGCGTCATAAAGTTTGTTTCGGTTAGTAGGACTTATCATTGATTTGGTTAAAAACAAAAAAAACATCAGTTTAAGCGTTAAAACTGATACATTTTCACAAAATACGAGATACTTCAAAAACCATAAGGTTTGGGTGAATTAAACCTTTGTGAAACTGGCATTTGTTTTCATCGTAAAATCCAAAAATGAAATAATATAGAGGGTATTCCATTTAAAAATACCGACTTTGATACTTTTCGTGTTTTTGGCACGCCCTGTACACATGAAAATATTTTTAAAATGTAGTCCTGCTAGGTCCCTATCCATCCTCAAAAAAAACTTCCATAAAATCAAATACTTTAGCCATAATTCTTCGTGTCGAATAACGAAAATAACCCTTTGTATATAATGAAGTACTAGTGGGTATTAGGGTTTAAGATATTGTTGTTCAAATTGTAATTATTTGAAATTTATTTCCATTCTTGTTAACGTTTCGGCTGGTTTCCAAGCCTTTTTCAAAACTATAAAATTGCAAAACAAAAAAAAATCTTTAGTATCATCGTCAAATATTCAAAATTACACACATATATATATATATATATATATATATATATATATATATATATATATATATATATATATTTTTATATATATATATATATATATATTTATATATATATATTTATATATATATATTTATATTTATATATAATTATATATAAATAAATAAATATATATAAATATAAATAAAAATAAATAAATATATATATATATATATATATATATATATATATATATATATATATATATATATATATATATATATGTATATATAAGAAATAGATAATTCATATGTTCAGAGAAATTATTCTACTATAAATCAATTAATTACATAATTATTTTATTAATGCTATTCAACCAAAATTTCGAAAAAATTTCTAATAATTCAGTGCCACCAGAAACTGACTGAAAAACTTTTTTCTAAAGCTGTTACATGATGCCACCATTTTTCAGGTATAAAAAGTGTTTCTCCTTCCCCTAGAAGACATTTATACATTGTAGCCTTAGAAAATTCAGGGTGGAGCTCTAGATCAGGCATCATAGGATTAA
This sequence comes from Cynegetis impunctata, assembly GCA_030704885.1. Classification (NCBI taxonomy): domain Eukaryota; kingdom Metazoa; phylum Arthropoda; class Insecta; order Coleoptera; family Coccinellidae; genus Cynegetis; species Cynegetis impunctata. The sequence goes on along the minus strand of JARQZK010002348.1, from coordinate 101,835 downwards.
CTCGAGAAGTATTGTTCAATAATTCTCCTTCATATGGGTATAAGTATTGAGTATCATGTGGTGCGAATAGTAGGACTTGCTTTATGCCGTATACCTGCAAAAATATAAACAAATGATTTTTTTCTCCCAGAATATATATATATAAATATATATATATATATATATATATATATATATATATATATATATATATATATATATATATATATATATATATATATTCACTAACCGGCAAAAATACTCGCCCACCTAAAATTTTGCTGAAGTTCGTTGTCCAAGAATATTCGCAATTTTTCATCGATTTCAATAATTTCTACGCCAAATTGTAGATAAATTATTTGGTATCGAAAAAAAACTCCAGAAAAGTTTGCCAAAAATTTTGATAGCTTATTTATACAGGGTGAAAAAAACCGTGTATTTGTAGTCCAATTTCTTAACATCCTGTGGAACAGTTCGGGAAATTTGTAGAGTTTACGGTCAGTTTATTACATAGACCATCCTTTTCGCCATCTTCCAGTTTTTATTTCACCTTTATATCTTGATTTCTTTTGAAGATACACATATCCAAATAAAAGCCTGAAATTTAAAAAACACGCCAAGCTCGATTAAGGAACAAAAACGAAGGGGGCTTCTGTCAGATTAATTGAGTAGGCGTATGTCAAACTATCGTCAATAAATTTCATTCTTCAGGGAGCTGTAGTTTCTTTTGATACATTTGTTGGAGATGACTTCATTTTAATGCACGACAATGCAAGACCGCATGCAGCAAATATTGTCAACCAATATTTGAATGAGGTTGATATTCAACGATTAGAATGGCCTGCATGTAGCCTGGATCTAAATTCGATTGAAAATGAATGAAATTCAAAGAAACATTCGTCGTCGTCGACTTATTCTAGGCGAAACACTTGACGAGCTGCGTTTTGCATTGCAAGCTAAATACAGGGTCCGGCATTGAAACTTTCTTTTTTTAAAGGTGAAAAATAAAATTATAAATTGTACATTTTATTTTTTATTATTATTAGTATTGAGCATTAACATGGGAAGTTTCAAATTAAGATGTCTTAAAAAGCATATTTGACAAGTGTCTGCCGTTGCTGTCGATGCGTTGTTGTAGCCGATTTCTGAAATTGATGTGGACTCTTTCGAGCATTGCAACCGGTATATTGGCTATCTGTAAGGTTGTGTTAATAAACAAAATATGCGTTATTGGAGCGATATCAATCCTAGGGAAGTTCATCAGAGGCCTCTTCATTCGGATCGGGTCACAGTTTGGGCTGCGATATCAAGCGTGGGAATCATTGGGGCCATATTTTTTTGAGGAGGGAAATCGCGCGATTACAGTAAACTCTGAGCGTTATGTGGCAATGATTAACAACTTCTTTCTGCCAACTCTTGAAAATATGGCTGTAGGCGAAGTATGGTTTCAGCAAGATAGGGCCACGGCCCACACATCACGAATTTCGATGGCTGTTATGAGGGAAAATATTCCAGGTCGACTTATCTCCAACAGGGGTGACATACCGTGGGCCGCCCGCTCGCTAGATTTAGCCCCATGTGATTTTATTCTATAGGGCTACCTTAAATCTGAAGTCTATAACAACCGTCCTGCAACTGTGGAAGAATTGAAAAACAATATTTGCCACGAGATAGCCAATATACCGGTTGCAATGCTCGAAAGAGTCCACATCAACTTCAGAAATCGGCTACAACAATGCATCGACAGCAACGGCAGACACTTGTCAAATATGCTTTTCAAGACATCTTAATTTGAAACTTCCCATGTTAATGCTCAGTACTAATGATAAAAAAAATAAAATGTACAATTTATACTT
>JARQZK010002348.1:27500-97500 GCA_030704885.1 Cynegetis impunctata | reverse complement strand
CGATTTCTCGTTGCCGAAATGTTTTCTTCTATCTGTGGGATGTGGTTCATTTGTTTCCGACTGATGGCGCTGTGTCATATTTATATGCCATATAGTCACTGGAAGGAAAATATAACGCCGTTAGAAATATTTGGTTGGTTATCACTTTCGATGGATAGATGATACTGATGAGTCCCAAATAAGGGCGAAACAGACTGTCTATCATTTCCATTGATTGTGATAAACAACTTGATGTTTCTAACATACACCATTCTAAGGTATATGGAGGCATTTCGATGTTTCGTGAACTCGTATAACCAGCTCCGCTAGGAGGTTTGTTTGATTATTTTCAAATAAATGTCCTAGTTCACTTCATTTTATTGCCACGAACGTGTATCGTTAACACGAAGAATTCTGTTTTCTATATATATATATATATATATATATATATATATATATATATATATATATATATATATATATATATATATATATATATAATAATTCTTGGGAGGGCGGAGTCCCAGAGATCCTCTAGAAAGCATCGAATTTTTTTAAAAATTTAAAACATAAATATATAATCATATATAATTTTGAACAAACTAGTTACTATAAAACTTGAGCAATATTCTAAAAATCTAAACAAGTCTATACGCTCCACAGTAATTTACGAAACTATATTAGTATTTCAATCCAACTTTAACCAACATTACATATTTTGTTCGATGAGAACGGGCGTTTGAGCCACGAGTCCACATATCACCCAATAATGGCAAGGCGAGATGACGTAATCCGGTGTCGGCGGAGAAGACTACTACGGACTCAACGTGTTTGGGCCCGCAACCCGCATAAAGATTACCTGCTGTGTTGGCGGATGGTTATGAGGGCTGTATTGTTTCTTTCCTTTGCCGATTTTTATAAACATAACGTGAGTTAAAAAAAGTTGTTTTCAGCAAATTAAGTTTGTAAGAAAAAGTAGAATTTAAAGCTTACGGACGTCCGACGCCAGTTTTGAATATTATTCAGGAACAGAAAGGGTATGAAAATCGGCCGGAGTTTAGACGAAAATTAGATGAAAACATTTACAACAAGACTCCGTTGTTGTGTGTATATGATGAAAGTAATGCTCCTTTGTTTTGTTTGTTAAATATTTGGAGGCGATGAAAATAGGACAAAGGTAGGAGTTCGTGATTTCAAACATTTGGTATACAAGATCAAAAAACATGAAATTTCTCCAGAAAGACAATTCAGAAATTTTGGGCTGCTTGAAAACATTACATTTTATCCTGTCGTTAGGTTTAGAGACTGCCTTCAAAGAAATTACTAAAATTTTGGGAATATTAGTGACTATACCAATAACAGCAGAATCCAGAGCAATGTTGTTCGAAGTTGAAACTTATTAAATCTTTTCTAAGAAATACTATGTGTGAAGATCGTCTTAGTACTATGGCCATATTATCAATTGAAAGTGCTATGGTTCAAATAATTCCTGATTTTAATGAAAATGTGATAGAGAAGTTCATAGTGGGCAAAGAAAGAAGAAAGTATTTTAGCTTCAAAAGATAAGTAGGTGGGTAGAAAGGAACATTAAGAAAAATATTTATTCAGATGAATTGATAAATATATTAAAACAATGGATGATAATAACAATTTACAAATTTATTAAAAGAAATAACGCATGACGCACGTTTCGGTGGAACCTCACCTTCTTCAGATGCTAATGGCAAACTAAGTGTTTCTCTGTTATATCGAAAACAAGAAATAAAGAGATGACAAATTGTGTAGAAGGGGTAAATAGAAAGATGCTTACAAATAATTATTAGAATAGGAAAAACCAATTCTGAACTGCTAGTCAGGTAGTTCGGTAATTTTGAAAAGATTGAGAAGGGGGCTTGAAGTATGATCCATTTGGGTATTCAATAGAAGACCGGAATGCTTGTATTTATTCATCTGTAATGATTCTACAAATTTAGTTCAATTCCCTTACTTTCAGTATTTAATATTTCAAAATCGAAATTGAATGCGTTTTTTTCTTGGATTAAATGGTTTGCATAATCCATAATGTGAATCCGACTTATGATTAACACAGCTACGTTTGTGTTCTGAAATTCTAGTTTGGAAACTTCTGAAAGTTCTACCAAAGTAAAAGTTATCACAATCACCACAATTAATTTTATTGATTTAGTATCTTTATGAACTTTGGATTTATTATTTTTTATATGACTTCCTATATATATATATATATATATATATATATATATATATATATATATATATATATATATATATATATATATATATATATATATATATATATATATAGGTATATATATATACACCGACACTCACTTTACTAAACCTATACACAAAATTTCGAATGAATTGATATCTACGATTGTTTACTTATTCCACTATACTTTATATACGCGTATGGCATGCAAATGATATTAAATTCGCCGAGATTCGTTTGATTGATCGGTGGCCTGGACGTTTTAAGAAATATAAACTAAGAATTAATATATGGGGAGCCAATATTTAAGAAAAACAGACGAACATTCATAATTTAAAAGAATTTAAAATTTTTTTTTTCCCATGTTTTTTATTCAAGTCGTTTCTTTATTTTTTTATAAAATGTTGTGGTATATTTTGCTCAAATTTTTAATATCTGTTTTCTCGTTTATAGCGCGATTATTCTTTTTTATACATATATCATTTCCAGGATTTCTCGTTTTCTCTTGTTGGTTTCCCTGTGTGGTATTTTGGTATTCTCAAACTGGAACTCATGTATGTATTTAGCTTTGTGGTTTGAAAGGGCTGTTATATTTTTTTTATCATATTTATGTCCGTTTAAACGGTTTGATAAGTATTGTCAATCAAACGAATCTCGGCGAGTTTAATATCATTTGCATGCCATACGCGTATATAAAGTATAGTGGAATAAGTAAACAATCGTAGATATCAATTCATTCGAAATTTTGTGTATACGTTTAATGAAGTGAGTGTCGGTGTTTCCGAGGATAATTTAAGCTAGGTAAAAATTTTTCTGTGATATTTATAAAAATTGTTATGTTTCTTTCAGTGTTTTTTAATTTATAGACTAAATGTAGCTTTTAACTGTGACTTTGGTGACAATAATTTTTTCTTTCTCTCCATTGTAGTCCTTGAAAAAGGCTTCGTGAAGCCGAAACGTTGGAATAAAGGAATTAATGATTATATAGAAAGACATCCATTTTATCTAAGCCACATTCCCAAGAAAAATTTCAAAAATTATCACATATATAGTTCTGGCTTAAGAATAAATATTTTAATATATATATAGTAGGTATATAATATATATATATATATATATATATATATATATATATATATATATATGAAAGGTTTAACTATGGGATACCCCAATATTGGTAGAGGAAGCAATAAAAAAATTTCTAAAGTTTGCCTTTTTCCCAAGTTCAACTTTGTCCATTTAGCTCTTAAAAAAACAGAATTAGCACTACAACTCTAAAAATTGGCTATCACAGCTTTCAAGATTCATTTCTTCCATAACCCCATACAATGTTGAAGTATTTGGACAAATTTGTGTAAAATAGATAAAAGAAACGTCAAACAATAAAACACTCCGAAATTACATACATTTGCTGATATTGCTAGTACAACAGAGTCAACACGTTTTAATGTTTTAATAATTATCCTAATGTGATCATGTAATTGTCTGTAAAAATCTATAATCATCAAATGAGACTATTAGTAGAATGTATGTAATTTCGGAGTGTTTTATTGTTTGACGTTTCTTTTATCTATTTTACACAAATTTGTCCAAATACTTCAACATTGTATGGGGTTATGGAAGAAATGAATCTTGAAAGCTGTGATAGCCAATTTTTAGAGTTGTAGTGCTAATTCTGTTTTTTCCTGAAGAAGTCTGTAAACATGGACGAAAGCTTGAACTTGGAATAAAGGCACAACTTTAGAAGCACCCTATATCTTTTATTGCTTCCTCTACAATATTGGGGTATCCCATCGTTAAACCTTTCATCTAATACTTACTAGTACCCCGTTACTGTTCTATATATATATATATATATATATATATATATATATATATATATATATATATATACATATATATATATATATATATATAATATATATATATATATATATATATATATTATATATATATATATTATATATATATATATATAATATATATATATAATATATATATATATATATATTATATATATATATATATATAATTATTCATTCGAATTGTTGTTGCCTGTGAACTATTTTTAATCTTTTGATAATTACTAGCAATAACAGGCTTGTTGAATCTCAAAAAACTCGATTTTATTAAAAAGTTGACGTTTCGCCACCACATTCGTGGCTTTATCAAAACTTTTGAAAAGTTTAATAAAAAAAAAATAATTATCAATTGATTATTTATATATATATATAGATTGTTATTTCTAATAATTATTAATATATTATATATATTTATATATATATATATATATATATATATATATATATATATATATATATATATATATATATATATATACCAAAGTTTTATATCATTCATTTCTGTTTTTCTATTACACTCACCTGAGCTAGCAAATTATTTTTTGGATCATAATGCAATGACGAAACAGTGCCTGCAGGACCAAACCAACAATTTATATCTGGATCACAGGAGTTATTATAATCACTACTTAGGGAACAATATTCAGGTATGTAAATATCACCCCTCATCTCTGGTATCTAGTAAAAAAAAGTACCTTTATTAAATAAAAGAGTGAATAAATAAATATTTCACAAACATGAATGCGTAAATATAAGTATACAACTACTTATAATTATGAAAAATCTATCCAAGCTTTTATTTATTATTGAAGTCGGTCAGTTCTAAAAAGTTGATGTAAGAAAATGCAGCGAGTTATATATCCATAAAGTGCAAGCATAGACAATTAACTGCAAGTCTGCACTATTAGTATAAGAGACCTATTGTTATGTTATAGATAATAAGTTTACATTCTAACCAACTGTATTAGCCTTCTTCACTTCTAAGCTTACTCTTGTCGAGAACACATCTCGTTGCTTTGCTTTATTTCAGTTTATGAAAATTTATGTTAAGTTAATAATTATACGAATATTGTAGTGAAGTATAATAAATAGTTTTTAAAAATCCCCTTGGTGTCTCATGATACATATCTAGCGGTAGTTATCACACCTATTTCTAACGCAAGTCACTATACACGAAGACAGGTTGTGAATATAGTGGAAATTTAGTTTAAATAAACTTGTTCTTATTGCTTATGTTGGATTTTGAGCAATATAATGGTATTTTAAAGCATCAGGGCAGGATTACCAACCTCGTTTTGTCAAATGTGCAGTTTAATGTTGTCAGTGATGATATTACACTTCTACGATTGGAAGTCGCTTACCATCCTGCTTCACACATTACATAATCCAATCTCGTGAAATTCGAAAGGAGTTTCAGATCACTCGGACCAGCCAATGAAGAACGAATTAATTTTCAATTTTGAAGGGCGTAGTTATATGATTTGATTTATATGATAGTCTGGTCAACAAGTGCTTTTTTGTTCAACTTTTTTCAGCAGCCTCGGAAAAATATGAGCAAGGTGGCATTCGATTCAGAATAGCATGTAGATATTTTTCAAAAAAAATAAATTTCCGCTCGCGAAAATTGTAAAAGTTTAAACAATTTACTGAAACAAAAAAGTTTTGGTTTTTTGCAAATATCTCAAAACCTAATTGAAATCTGAAAAAAGATCCGAAAAGATGAGTAAATTTTCAAAAAAAAATTTTCACGGCCGGAACTGTAGAATCAATATCTATAATTTTTCCAGAGGGGTTAAAATACAGCCGAGAACGGCTAATATGACTTGCGCAAAATACGCCCATTTGGGCAATGACAATGAACATTATTTAACCATATTAAATACAAAATAAAGAAATCAAAAAATTGATGACACTGGGCGCAGAGTGTAAACTTCAGTTTGGAGGAATCCACTTTCGCCCAAGCATGCTCGTGGTAGACTGCGTCACCAAAGAGACCGCAGACTGGCTGAGTCTAGGGGAGTGCTAGGGAGCAAGAAGGAGGGCAATGGCCAGCTTCTCAATATGGGGATCGATGAAGAGTCCTGCGAGGCCATCAAGAAAATGGAACATACCATTTTCTTTAGGTTCGGGAAAATCCCCGTTCATGGCCTCCGCAAGGAGTCGAGTAAGAAGAAGGAGGAAGAAGAGGCGGGCAAGACAGCAGCTTCTGAAGCTGTAGGAAATACTGCCAGTGAAGCCGAATCGACTGGGAGTATGGACCAGGAAATCACGGTGACTCCCAGCGAAGAAGAACTAGTGCTGCAGGACGATGAGGAGGCAAGCACTCCAACTCTCCAGTAGCAATGGCTACCCCAGTAAAAATTGCCCAGGTAAACACTCATCACGCTAAGGGGGCATCAGCCGCCTTATCAAGGGTGTTTTCCAGGGCAAACTTGGGAGTAGTGTTGATCCAAGAACCTTGGGTCAACAGGGGGCAGACCAGACGACTGCCGAACAGAGAAGGTAAGGTGATCTGGGATGTCAGATGTGACAACTCCAGAGCTTGCATTCTGATCAAAAACGATATTAATTATATCTGTCTTTCAGAATTTATGACGAGGGAGCTAGTGCCAGTTCGAGCCAAGATCCGCACAGGGCACTCACTCCTCGACATAGTAATAGCCTCAGGATACTTTACTGGATATGGGCAAGCACCACCAGAGGAAGTACAGAGGCTATCCGACTACTGCAGCAGGAGCCATCTGCCCCTCCTGCTGGGCTGCGATGCCAACGCGCACAACACCATCTGGGGCAGCATGGATACCAACCAAAGAGGTGAGCAACTGCTAGAATTTATACTTGCGGCTAACCTTAACGTACTTAATGTGGGATGTGTCCCCACCTTTGTGACTAGAGCTAGACAAGAAGTATTAGATTTAACGCTCGGCTGTCCGAGCATTAGTAGAATGGTAAGGAACTGGAGGGTTTCAGACGAACCATTTCTCTCCGACCATAGAATTATTATGTTCAACGTGGAAGGGCTTGTAACACAAACATCCTTCACTAGAAATCCTAGAAACACAGATTGGGAAAAATACACCACCAATCTAAAATGTAACCTAGAACAGATCAAGTTCGACAGCAATACAGTCATATCGAATTTGAGCAGACCCTAGAGGAAGTTAATGGGGCAATCATGGATGCATACGAATCCTGCTGCCCGATAAAAGAAAATCACACAGTAGCATCATTTGGTGGAACAACCAACTGTCAAATCTAAGATCCGAAGTCCGCCGGCTATTCAACAAGGCCAAGCGGGACGGAGACTGGCAGGGATACACCGAAAGGCTGACAGAATATAATAAAGAAATAAGGAAAGCCGAAAGGGACAGCTTCAGGAGCTTCTGTGAGACAATCACATCAAGCCTCGCAGCAGCCAGATTGCACAAAACTATGGCAAGAGGCAGAGAGCAAGGACCAATGTCACTCAGAAGAACAAATGGTAGCTACACAGAGGATGAAGAGCAACGGGCTCTCATCTTACTAGAGAAACACTTCCCAGGTAGCATACCATTTGAACCCGAAAGATCACTGAAAGAACCAGGCAGGGCCAAACGAGAAGACTGGGAAGTAGCAAAAACCCAGAGGGTGAAATGGGCAATCGATTCCTTCCAACCATTCAAGTCACCTGGAATTGACGGCATATTTCCGGCCCTTCTGCAAAAAGGGCAGACGGAATTACTGCCGTTCATCATTAAAGCAGCCTGATTTAGTCTGGCGCTCGGGTACATACCGAGCACTTCGAGGAGAGCACGGGTAACTTTCATTCCCAAAGCAGAAAGGAAGGATCCCACCCTCCCGGAGTCATTCAGACCAATCTGCCTCACATCCTTCTTACTGAAGACACTAGAGAAGATGCTAGATAACTACATTAGAACCAAGATACTGGAGAGAGTGCCATTGCAACCCGGGCAGCATGCATACAGGGCGGGCAGATCAACGGAAACCGCTCTTTACGTGCTTACCGAAAACATCCAGAGATCACTTGAGTATAAAGAAATGGCCATATGCGCCTTCTTAGACATAGAGGGGGCATTCGACAACACCTCTCACGAAGCAATAAAAATTGCCCTAATGAACAAGGCAGTGGACAGAACCACATCCAGATGGATGTGTCAAATGCTGGCAACAAGAACGGCCGAAACGAAGGTGGGCGAGAACTCCTTTCGGATCAGTACCAACAGAGGGTGCCCACAAGGAGGGGTACTATCGCCTCTGATGTGGAGTCTTGTAGTGGACGAATTACTCGGAACACTGACCGGGAACGGAGTCACTTGCCTCGGCTATGCTGACGACATAGTCATCATGGCCAAAGGTTATTTCGAAGGAACCCTCTGCGACCTCATAGAAAGGGAGCTAGAGACTACCAGAAGGTGGTGCCTCTCGGTGGAGTTGAGAATTAACGCAACAAAAACCACAATGGTACCCTTCACTAGAAGAACAAAGCTTCAGCACTTAAGGACTATTCGTCTCGACGGAGCAGACTTAGAATGGCAGCAAGTTGTGAAATATCTAGGGCTCACCCTAGACTCAACACTACTCTTGAACATGCGTAGAAAAGATCGTCAACAAGGCAAAATCATCACTGATGTGCAGGAACATCGAAAGAAAAAATGTGGGGCTATAACCCATCAATACTGCGATGGATGTACACCATGATAGTGAGACCTATGATCACCTACGGAGCAGTAGTGTGGCACGGCAGAACCGAACTCACCTCAACAAAGAAAATCTTGGAGAAAGTGCAGACTAGCATGTCTTTGTATAACCGCAGAGTAGATGAAGAATGGGTGTGCGCCGTACACAATGACCTTGACAAGGTGGTTAACTTTGAGTCAATATTTAGGAGTGGCGGTAACTTGGTTGAGGGGCGTGCACCATACACAATGACCTTGAATATTTATCAGGAGTGAGGATAGTTTATTTTTCGCTTGGTTTACCTTGAAAATAGAACAAACCTTGAGCATAATGACCTTGAATATTTATCAGGAGTGGGGATAGTTTATTTTTCGATTGGTTTACCTTGAAAATAGAACAGACCTTGAGCATAATGACCTTGAATATTTATCAGGAGTGGGGATAGCTTATTTTTCGATTGATTGACCTTGAAAATAGAACAGACCTTGAGAGCATTAACCTTGAATGTACCAGGAGTAGGCTCAAGTTTGATTTCAATTGGTCAATAGTGGCCTTGACATTTTTATCCCTACTCTAGGATCTACAGTATATATTCCGTAATACGAGAAAGTGATACCACACCATACCATACCATACAATATTTCGAGCAGTATCTAATTTACAGATTGTAGAATGGGTAAGTTTCTATACATTATGTATATTACATATTAACATTATATAATTGAATTTCAGCCAATATCTGCTACAACCTCCTTCGTTTGGTAGAAGAAGATGGTGAGGAAGGACCATTATTGTGCCCGCCGTGCATCAAGGATATCAACGAAGCATTTACCATGGAGCATATTCATCGGCCGTGGATGCAATTAGATGAGATGCTATGTAATATGTGTGGCAGTCAATTGGCACATCCGTTGGGGAACCAGGAGGATTGTACCTACATAGCATGCCATCTAATATTCGCTGATTGGGATGATGAACGGCGGCCAATGATGGTCGGAGAGGTTGTTGTATACAACGCTGATTCCGAATCCGATAGTTCGGATTCAGGAATCAGTGATGTAGAGTAGGAAATAATTTGTAAATGTAGTATATAGTTTGTAAATAAATGAATATTATTTAGTATTCTGATTTCATTTACACTGGGTGTAACTCGAAAATGGGGACATATAAGGTGAATCATAAAATGACAAGTATCAGAAATTCACGGCACTCCGTGAAGAAAGGTGGTTCCTTTATAAATAAGTTGATTGATAAATTACCGTTTGAGTTACATTTACCAACATATCAATATTGTGGTCCAGGAACTAATCTAGAGAAGAGAATAGCTCGGGGGGATATCGGAAAAAATTTATTAGCTCAAGCGTGCAGAGAACACGATATAGCATATGACCAATCATCTGATTTTGTTAAGAGGAGAGAAGCTTCTCTCCTCTTAACAAAATCAGATGATATTTTAATTCAAAGGGCAAGAGAGCGATTGAGATCAAAAGACGCAATTAAAAAAGAAAAAGCGGCTGCATTTATTGTACTCATGCTCATGAAAGCAAAAACAAAAATAGGTATGGGACCTAAGCGAATATCTAAAAAGAAATCAGCAGTTAATAGAGCGAAAACAAATAAACAAATGTGGGAAGAGACTATGAGACATAATAAGGAAATGGAACTCAAGGAAAAAGGTTTAGTACGAAGAAAGAAACGTAAGGGTAAGGGTTTATACATAGGTCCATATCAATGGTATCAAAAAAATTACCAATAAAGTTACCACGACATGCACTTACAAATGTAGAACTTGAGAATTTAGTAAAGAAGTTGAAGATCCCGAATTTTAGAGGAGTATTCATGAGAAATCAACTACCACAAAAAATACGGAATAATGAAACTGGTATTATTAATTCAGATGAAAGTAGTGGAAAAGGTACACATTGGACGGCATATATAAAAATCGGTAGGAATATATATTACTTTGATAGTGTTGGGAATTTGGGTCCTCCTATAGAGGCAAGGACATATTTCAGAAGCGATAATATGAGAAACAGAATAATGTACAATAGACAAAGATATCAATCTTTCAATACATATAATTGTGGACAATTAGTTCTGAAATTCTCATATAGTTGGTCACATCAATAGCATTTTAGTTAAAGGAAATCTTCAGAAGAAAAATGTTCTTCGTGCTTACTGGTAAATCATCAATTTTAATTTCGGAATTCAACCCTCCAATTGAAGTTAAAGATGGAAGATACGTGTTAGGCCTAACATCTTTCGAAGTTTACAATTCCATCCCAAATATTGATAAAGGGCGTAATACACTAAAAATTATTTCAAAAGAAATAGAAATTCCAACAGGGTGTTATCAACTTCAGGACATAAATGAATATATTCAGCATGAATTGAGCAATGATTCAAATTTTAAGCATATATTTTTCGAGTTGTCTGCTAACCACAATACATTGCACTCACATATTAAGTGTACAGAAGAGGTGGATCTATCTAGTGAAAATAGTATTGCACCATTGTTCGGATTCTACTGGAGAAAAATATCAAAAGACGTGAAAGAAACTTCAGACAATATTGCCGATATCATTACAGTAAATTCCATATCTGTTGAGTGTAATATAATAGCAGTTTCAAACATGGGAAGACTCAACATATAATACATCAGTTTTCACCCAGCGCACCCCCATGCTTCAAAATAGTTGAATCCCCTGAACACGTGATTTATTTACCTATTAGTGTTAACACAAGAAGGAATATAGTTATTAAAATAGTTGACAAAAATGATGAACTAGTTAATTTCCAACAAGAAACCATCACAGTAGGTTTACATCTCCAAAAAGAAATATAGTATGAGTATAAATTTTAAAAAAATGTATATGCTTTCCAAGTATAAAAATGGAAATATATGTCGAAAAGTGTCCAGTAGGAAAAAAATCACTCAACTATTAACGTCTGAGAATAAGCAATTCTTGAAATCTCTAGGATATACAGTATATCAGTGAAATGTTTACTATAAACGAAGGAATACCTACTGACGAATCAGTTGTCTCATACAAATATCACACTCATGAGTCATATACATCACGATACAATAATAACGATGAAATAAGAATACCACTGCAGGAAGATTTATGTACGTTACCAAGTGAGAGCTATCTCTATGTTGAAGGTCAATTACGAAAAGCAGATGGAACTTCTTCAGGAGTAAACACTTATTTCACCAATAATGGAATTGCATTCTTGTTTAGTGAAATAAGGTATGAGGTGAATGGTTTCGTTGTTGATGTAAATACGAAACCAGGATTAACAAGTACAATGAAAGGAATAGCATCATTTAACAAGGGCGAAGCTGCGAAATACGAGAATGCAGGGTGGTTCTCAGGAAAGGAGACTAGTATTATTAAAAATGGCCGATTTAGTGTTTGTATTCCATTGAAAATGTTATTAGGTTTCGCCGAAGATTATAAAAAAGTTATGATTAACATATTCCAAGAATTAATTTTAATTCGTAGTAATAGCGATGAAATGGCATTGAAATGTAAACTCAGTACAGATGGAACAAAATGTCTCGCAGATGACAACGCTAAAGTTATGATTGATAAAATAATGTGGAAAGTGCCACACGTAGTACCATGGTTGCGTGAAGAAGTGAGTTTAACTAAATTCATAGAAAAAGGTAAAGACATCGTAGTTCCATACAGAACCTGGGAACTACATAGTTATCCATCGTTACCAAATACAACAAGGCATTCATGGAATGTGTAGACATCAACGAAATTAGAATCACCAAGATATATTATTATGGGATTTCAAACTGATAGGGATCGATTGGAAGCTGACAGTAGCAAATTTGATACGTGCGATTTCAGTAATATTCGACTATTTTTGAATAATGAATGTTACGTATGAAAACTTGAATATTTCATTCAAGAATAATCAGTTTGCCACATTATATGAAATGTTCACACAATTCAGATCATCATATTATTATGATTATAAATCCGAAACTGACATAACACCATCGCAGTTTGCGGCATCTTACCCACTAATCATTGTCGATTGCGCTGAACCATAAACTGGGTTTCAAACCCAATCAGTTGCTCTTAGAGTTGAGTTTGAAACTAATACTCCAATACCTAATAACACTACTGCTCATGTATTAGTAATAAGTGATCGTGTGTTCAAATATAATCCGTTAACCCAATCAGTGAAATAATATGTCATATGCTATAGTAGATATACAAGGATTCATTATAAATAAAAAAATATTCAACACCAAAGATCTTGCAATTTTGAAGAATGGTAAAATAGCACATTTCATTTTCAAAGAACCGTTTCCATTCAAAGATCTTCCTGAAGAATATAAAAAACAGGTGAATTGGTTAACTCATCACCATCATTGTATACAATGGCAAACAGGATTCATTCAACCTTGGAAATTGAAGTCAATATTAACTGCTCTGACTGAGGATGTTCTTAAAATATATGTGAAAGGAAGAGAAAAAGCAGAAATTATTTAAAAATATATCCCGTCCAAGATAATTTTCGAATTACCAGAACATCCAGCTTTAGAACGAGATGAGCCCGATTGTATTTTCCATGAGAACAGCAATTGCTATTGCTCTTTGAAAAATGTGAAGTTTCTCCAACGAACTTTTACCGATTTCATTAACGATTCCAGTATGGAATAGATTGAAGAAAAGAGCATGGATACATTTTATTGATTTGTAATTTTTTCAATAATTATCAAATTTTTTAAAAGATAAACTGTCCAAATTTTCACAATCTTGATAATGTGAATAATATAACCAAGGATAAGTGCATTCATAGGCAGATGGACTTTTAAAAATTCGACTAGAAATACCTTAAAATGCGTTTAAATTTGAAAATCGGTGACCTTGAACACCTTTGAAAAGGGTGCTTTCAGATGTCGAATTTCAATATTTGACCTCGAAGAAGACAAATTCTGACCTTGAGCAGGATAAAAATGCCTTCAAACAGGCCTTTTTCTACCCCACACTCCACCCCCACCCATTATTTCCCACCATTTCCCCCCCAGTTTTTATTAATATATACACACGCACTGCGCAGTAACAGTCATTTGTTGTTGTGTTCTCGGTGGTGAAAGTACTAGTGCAGTAAAGTAACGAAATGGCCGCGAGGTTTTTTGGTGATTTTCTTGCTAGTCAAAATTCTGAGTCAGAATTAGCAGCTGGTGATTCTGTGAGTGAACCAGTGTTAAGTTCTGAACAAAAGCAACAAATTCCTCGAGTAAGTTTATTGAGAAACGCTCTTTTAGGCACAAAACCTCGTAAAAGTATCAACATTTTATCAAACGTTGTACTTAACCCTGCAAAACTTGATTCATTCTCCAGCAATAATAAAATTTGTACTTCATCAAAATCTCTACTGCACATTGCAGTAATTGGAATGTGCAGGATATTCCATCGCATCATGAGATGGTTGAATTAGCCGAATTTTATGAAGATCAGCGTGTCGATGAAGTTGAGATGGTTAAATTAGTCGAATTTCATGAAAAACAGTGTGCCACAGAAATTAAAACAACTTCTGTGAAGACAACCTCTTCCAAAAAATTTGAATCAAATAATAAATCTAAAGAAGAAACAACTTCAGGCAAGGTAAAATATTCTAAAAAATCTAAATTTCATTTTAAATCTGATAGTGATTCTGCGGACGATTTTGAAGAAGTTAAACCTTTCAAAATTTACAGAGCAAAGAAGAATGAATCGATATTGCAGGTTGAGCCAAAAATCAAATTATCTAGTCATAAAATAACTAGTAAGTCCAAAAGTTCTTGTGTAGACTCTTCCGACAAAATTGATAGTAAGCTCTCTGTACACCCATCACCTGATCAACTGTTTTATTTAGATGATATTCTTGTATCTGAATTTTCAAAACCTTTTTCCCAAAACGTTGATTGTGTAAGTACCTCTAAAGATTCATCAACCGATCCGCAACCAATAATCAATAGTGAAAATTACCCAATTTCCACTATTGCTCCATCGGTAGGTTTCACAGATGATCTCTTAGAGTGTTCTATGACATCAACCCATGAGAATTCAATTGGTACGTATCTGAATGATTTAGATATTTCTCTTTTCGATGAACAACCCTCGAAGGAAAATAATAATTTTGATTGCGCGAGTACTTCTACAGATGCATTTGTCGATCCTCAACTAATAATCAATAGTGGCAACTCCCAAAAACAATTGTAAAATTGTATCGTTGATTCATCGGTAGGATTTACAGATGTTCTTTTAGACGATTCTCCGAACGCAGAAAAATGATTTGATAAGTATTCAGCGGATTTATATATTTCTCAATTTTTAAATGAAATTTAAAAAAATAAGGATGATGGTGCGAATACTTCTGAAGTTTTATTTGTCGCTCCTCAACCAGTAGTCGATAGTTTCAAGAGTCAAGAACAGTTGAATACTTGTGCGATTGATTTACCGGTTGAATTAACAAATAATATTTCAGACTGTACTGCAACATCGTCCATTGATAAATTTTCGAACAATTATTTATCCGATACAGACATTTCATTGTCTTCAATTAATGAGCCCTTGTTAGAAATTTCGCAGGATGATGGGTTAGAGATAAGTACAACGCAAATAATCAGGGAATGTGAAAATAATCCAAAATTTTCAAGGGCTACCGTTTCGAATAAAAATTCCGAACCTCCTAGGTTTTTCAAAGGTTCTATAAAATCTGCCTCTTGTACAAAAGTCTTCCAACGCAAAAAAAACAATCTGTCAAGTGTTGAATCACACTAAATTGAAAGAAACTATCCTGATATTAGTGATAATATCACTAATGGAGGGCTTACACCTCTGAGTGTCGAGGATCTCAAGATTACTGCTACCCAACTCCCCCCCTGTGACGTTGCATGTAATGATGACAAGATTGTTTATTTCTGCGGTAAAAGACATGGTAGGGTTATTGAAAAACCAATTAAATAAAGAAAATAAATGTTTGAGGGGGGGTTTACCCAACAACCACAACAAAAGGCAGAAATTATTAAAACCGTGTACTCATCACATTACTCCTCAGGAGATGAGTTTGAGCGACCGATGAGTCCTGTTTTCAGGAGGAGAAAGAATTTCAGAATGAAATCATTCACAAAAAACTTAAGAGGGTAAATCTGGCAAGAATTCAAATCGCACATTCCTGATTCTTAATAAGCGTTTCAAACTTATTCGAGGAAATTTTCAAAATTTATAATTCACCGTAAAACACAACAACATATGACAAGCGTGTCGCTCCTCCTCGTGGTCTTGTCGGATATCCATAAGTGTTAAAATTGATTGATTTTGCTTTTATTTACATAAATCACCTATGGTAACTAATGGCGACAGTGTTTGGTTTCTTGATTTTTTTATTTTTTTTTTCAAGAAAACTGTCAAATCCTTCCAATGTTCGTTCTGCAATGCGCTATTTACGACATCATCATCTATGAACAGGCATTTAAAAAAATACTGCCATAGTGTGAAGAAAGCGAGAACACAGGAGCCGAAAATGGTGCGCTGCGAAGTATGCAACGTTGACATTGTATCCAATCTCCACAACGCCCATCTAAAGTCAAAAGCACATAAGGACAAAGTAGTCAACCCAATCAGTGAAGGTGTTCCGAAAATAGGGTCAGCCTTCAAAAATAGAGTTGTATCCTACAGGATTGATGCTGACAACCATACAATCAGCATCGATGATTTTTTTTCAAAAATTATGGATAAAATTGTGGAACTTATTCAAAATAGTCTTTCATATATGACTACACTAAAAATTAATTTTGAATTGTTTGGATTATTCACAATTGAAACTAAGGAAATTTTCGATATCAAATCCTTCAATACTCAAAATGTTATCATCACGCTGGGGACAAATTTGGCTGATGTCGTCAACAAATTTATGAACGTTATTATTCAGAAGATGTCTGAATTTCAGGAGAGAGATTCTGGTAGGTAAAATTGTATTTTATCAACTAACTTTTATAGAAATCTGTTTTTCGTTTATAGGTTGGGCACTTGTTAAAATATTGAATTTAGAGATCAACATCAATCGGTATAATCCATTGAGAGCTTCATCATACGTTGAACTACCGACATGTATCAGTAAGAAGAACTCCATTGTCAATGTTAAGAACACCGACCTTCACTGCTTCGGATGGGCGCTTATGGCAGGTATTTTTGAGCCGGAAGGTCCCAACTATCTACCACAATCATACCCTCATTTCTCGCAATATTTCAATTTTAATGATATAGAATTTCCAGTAAAAGATCATATTCCAAAATTTTTGAATCAATTAATGTTTATGGTTTAGAGTCATTATTTCAAAATGGAAAAAAAAAATATGAAATAGTTGGACCACTATATTTCAGTAGTAGTAAAAAACCCATACATGTCAATTTACTACTTATCGACGATGATGAGGGAAATTTACATTACTGCATGATTAAAAATTTATCAGGTCTGGTTTCCTCACAAATTTCACGACATAATTCGAAAAAACATTTTTGCGATCGCTGTTTACAATATTTTCCATCAGTGGACAGTTTATCTAAACATTGTGAAATAGATTGTGGGCAACTATATGCAAAAATTCCATCAACGAGAATTTTTCAGAATAAATTAAAACAGTTTCTTCCTGAAAATATTTTACGATTTACAAATTATCAAAAACAAATGAAAGTTCCATTTGTCTTTTATGCCGATTTCGAAAGTTTACTAAAGCCACTTGATACAGCTCAACCAAATCCAGATAGTTCATACACAATGAAAACATTTTTACACGAGCCATATTCTTGCGGATACTACATGAAATGTTCCTTTGATGATTCACTATCGAATTATGTATCCTTCAGGGGAGTTGATTGTTGTGAAAAGTTCATTACATCTTTGGAAACAGATATTCGGGATATTCATTCGAGATATTTGAGCAAAATCGTATTGGATACTTTAACAGATATTCAAAAGAACGAATTTCAAATGGCCACAACCTGCCATATTTGTACCAGAGAATTTGTTGATGAATCTATCAAGGTTAGGGATCA
Organism: Cynegetis impunctata; assembly: GCA_030704885.1. NCBI lineage: Eukaryota > Metazoa > Arthropoda > Insecta > Coleoptera > Coccinellidae > Cynegetis > Cynegetis impunctata. The sequence continues at coordinate 79,684 of JARQZK010002348.1, read as the reverse complement.
TGATCATTTGACTGGTTTTTATAGGGGGCCGGCACATCAAAATAGTTATTTAAATTATAACATTCCAAAATTCATTACTTGTGTCATACACAACCTCTCTAATTATGATTCGCATTTATTTTTTAGAAAACTTTCACTTAATGGGGAAGAGGTAAAAGTTTTATGTCAAACTAAAGAAAAGTATATCACATTTTCTAAATATGTTCTTATTGAAGATAATTCCGCGGAGACGAAGCAGAAATTCATAGAGCTTAGATTCATAGATTCATTCAAGTTTTTAGCTTCTTCTTTAGATAAATTATCCAGTAGGTACGTTAGATAATGAGCAGTGTGAAACAGTAAAGAAATATTTTTCGGACCCTATTGAATTCAGTTTGATTAGAGAGAAAGGTGTATTTCCCTACTCATTTTTAGATAATTGGTCAAAACTTAACTATCCAAAATTACCCAGTAAAGAAAAATTTTATGATAATTTAAGGGATGAATATATTACAATACGAAAATATCTGAGAGCCCATCGTGTTTGATCCACTTTTGAATGTCAAACTCTAGGAGAATATTCTGATATATATTTAAAATCTGATATTTTATTACTAGCAGATATTTTAGAAAATTTTCGGAACACTTGCTTACATCATTATTCTTTAGACTCTGCACAGTACTTAACTGCACCATCATTAAGTTGGGATGCTATGTTGAAAAAAACGGACATCTCATTAGAATTACTCACTGATGTAGATATGATACATTTCATTAAGAAAGGTATACGTGGAGGGGTTAGTACATGTGTTAAACGATTCGCCGAGGCTAATAATAAATTTTTACCAAATCATAATCCTAGTAAAGAGTCATCTTATATCATGTATTTAGATGCTACAAATTTAGATGGCTATTCAATGAGTTAAAATTTACCAACAGGTGGCTTTTCTTGGTTGAATGAAGATGAAATTGAAAATTTAGATATTGAAAATTCACATAATACCTCACCTGAAGGATATATTTTTGAAGTGGATATTACTTACCCTGAAAAACTACATACTATACAAAATGACTTGCCGTTTCTCCCTGAAAATTTCATACCCCCAGGAGGAAAATCTCCTAAGCTGATACCTAATTTACAAAATAAAAAAAATTACATTATTCACTAGGAATGCTTGAAACAGTGTTTAGAAAACGGGTTGATTCTCACGAAAATTCATAGAGTTCTCGAATTTCAGAAATCTCCATGGTTAAAATCATATATAGATCTCAATACTGATTTGAGAATTGCATTTTTGGCAAAACAATGTAAAATGTTGAAAACCGGAGGGATATGAAATTAGTCACTCATTGGGAAAAGGTTGGAAAAAAGTTTGGGGCGGAAACATGGATTGCTAAACCGCATTTCAAGGACCGTGAAATATTCAGTGAAAATTTAATAGCGATAGAAATGAACAAAGTTCGTGTTACGTATGATAAGCCTATATATGTGGGATTTTGTGTTTTAGAAATTTCGAAATCAGTAATCTATAATTTTTTTTATAATTTTCTGAAGCAAAAATATGGTAGCAAGGTTTCTTTATTATATACAGATACTGATTCACTTCTTGTGGAAATATTAACAGAAAATGTTTATGACGACATCAAACAAAGCGCGGAACATTTTGATCTTTCCAGTTATCCAGCTAATAATGTGCATAACATTATACCTAATAAGTCAATAATAGGGAAAATGAAAGACGAGTATGCAGGAAAAATCATCAAAAGTTTTTATGGCACCGGGGCTAAAGCTTACTGTGTTGAACTATTGGATAAAGTTGATAAAAAAGCAAAAGGTATCAGTAAACATATAGTTGAAAAAAAATTCATTTATCTGACTATAAAAATGTCATCATTAAAAATGAATCTTTATTGTGTATGATGTCAATATTCAGATCATGTTTACATGAAATGTATACTGAAATGCGCAATAGAGTGGCATTATCAGCCTTTGATGAAAAACGCTTTCTACTGAAAAATTCTGTCAGGACTTTGGCATGGGGTCATTATGATGTTGATTGGCATGAAAATATTGATAACTTTTGGCAGAACTTCTGAAATATTGTTGACCAACATTTAATAATCTTTTTTATTCAGTATCATTAATGTTGATTTTCATTATCTTGTTTTCATAATTTTCAAATATTCTAGTAAATCAATAAACCAAACACACTAGTCATAATTCTTCTTGTTTTAAGTTATTTTATTGTATTTTTTATTTTATTTGTCTTTGATGTGCGATTAAACTATATATTTATATGGTTTTTGTTTTCACACAAGTATATAAGTTGTGTGAATAAACTATATATATATATATATATATATATATATATATATATATATATATATATATATATATATATATATATATATATATATATATATATATATATATATATATATATATAAATATATATATATATATATATATATATATATATATATATATAAATATATATATATATATATATATATGATTATTGTTTTATTTTTTCCATATATAAAATATTGAATACAACTTCAATATTTAGTGTAGTATTGAGTCTTGACAATACAATTGATAGAGCAACAGAATACTCTACTCATAACGAACCATGATTATTGTCAACCCGAGAAGAAGTTTATAAGACATAGTGAACTATTAGGTGCAGAATGTAAAAGGGGTATTTTTGTTGGAGGATCGGGGAAAGGAAAAACCAATACACTAATCAGTCTGTTATTACATCCGAATGGTTTACGTTATTTTAATATTTATCTGTATTCAAATTCACTCCATCAACCCAAGTATCAATTTTTAAAAAATGTAATGAAACCGATAAAAGATATAAATTATTATGAATATGAAAATGGTGAATTCATAACACCGCCAAAAGATGTGCATCCCTATTCAGTTGTTGTAATTGATGATGTCGTTTGTGATAATCAAAATATAATCAGAGATTACTTTTCATTCGGAAGACATTTCAATATTGATTGTTTTTATTTATGTCAAACTTATTCTGCCATACCAAAGCAGCTCATACGGGATAATGCTAATTTAGTTGTGGTATTTTCTCAAGATAGAACGAATCTGAAGCATATATATAATGATCATGTGAATGTCGATATGTCGTACGATGAATTTGTAAAGTTGTGTTCTGAATGTTGGAAAGTACAATATGGATTTTTGGTTATTGATAAAGAAAGTGGTATTCACAATGGTCGTTATCGAAGAGGCTTTCACCACTACATTATATGATTAACAAAACTAAATTTGAATTTACTACGTTTATTATCACAAAATATTTTGTGATAATAAACGTAGTAAATTCAAATTTAGTTTTGTTAATCATGTTAAATTATCACGTAGTAACGACGGATTCTATCAACTACATTATATTATAAATATGAAACACTATAGTGATTCAACTTAGTATTAAATAATCAGCATGGATAAACGCTTGGCAAGAAAAAATATGAGAAAAAACTACATGGATTGTGACACGATTTAGTCACTTCTCAACTAATATTTTCACGTTCGATTCAACCATTCACTCAACCCTTTGAAAGATTATTGACAGAAATTACAAATAGAAAAGTAAGATGAAATCTGAAATCAAACCAGAAATAAAACCAGAATTGAAATTGAGGGAACATGTAGTTACACCAAAAACAGGGAATTTTGAATCAACTCCAAGAATAAGTAATATTTCACGAATGGTTGGTAGATACGAGAATATCAACTATGAGCCTGATTATGAAGAACCCGTTGAAGAACCTGAAGACGAACCGCAGCAACTATCACAAGTTGAGTTGGAAAATATCGAAGCGTTGAAAAATGCTGATGTTTTCCGTGAATTTTTAGATCAATGGTCGGGGTTAGCAAGATTTTATATAGAGAAAATGATAACTAGTCCCTCCTCTGAAGAATTTGACCATAAATATAGTGTTCGTTACAATCCAGAAGAATCAAAATTTTATATTGGGAACTCTGAAATAGACTTCATAAAAGATAAAGTTGTAATAGATCCTAAAGGTGATAATCCAATACCGTATCCTGTCACTAAAGGCCTCCTTGAATTATTATTCAAGAAAGAACCAGATCCATATAATACAACAGATTTGAAGAATTATCGTGATATTGTGAAAAAAACGAATGCCGATCGAAAAGATTATGATTTTGAGAAGCAAATATCTGGAAATGTTGGTGAAAAATATCAGGGTATTATAAAAAAAATTCAAAAGCCCGTAGTTAGGGGAAGAACTAGTCGAACTGTTTCTTCTCAGCCCAGTATGTTAAAAAGTCCTACATCTCTGCCTCCTACCACACTTTCGCCAATATTTAAACAATCGAGAGGTGGTGTGTTAAAAAGTACACTTATGAAATCAAGTAGGCACATGAGAAAGAAATTAAATCTTCTCGAACTTAATAATGAAGATTTAGAATTCATACCATGGAAAAATCCAAATACTCTAGTTGAGAGATTAAAATTACTACTTGCATCTCAAACTGCTGGTAACAATAGTCACTCTAATGAGATCAGTCATATTATAAATGAATTGAAAAATGCTAAAATGATATTATAAAATATTTACAACTTTGAAGAATATTTCAGTGTTCAAAAGAAGACTGAAAAAGCATCATCAAAATGACACTTGATAAATTTTACAATAATATTTCACAATATGAAAAAAAAAAACATTATTTACTTCATCTCCATCTCAGAGGAACACTAAATAATATTACTAATAAATATAAATTATCCACTAATACGTCTGAATACATATTCCCATATGAAACTGCCGAAGTTATATCTTTCGATAGTAATCCAACAGGTGGATTCATGATACTCATAAATGAAAAGCATATCAAGAAGGATCAGTTATCATTACTGAAAAAAGGAGATAAAATATCATTCCAAAACATCAGACTATCAAGAGATACTGATGAGTTTTTCGCCGAGTTCATTTTGAAATTGAACCTATTCTAAAATGGTAGTAATAAAACGAGATATTGTTAATGAGCCTCATAGTCCTGTGAGAATTAATTTCTTCAGGAGGCATGTAATAGTTAAAGGACTCTCAGATCTTTTTCAAGCAGATTTAGTTGAAGTTATACCATATGCAAGATTTAATAAGGGTTTTAAGTATATACTGATTGTGATAAATGTGTTCTCGAAATATGTTTGGGCAATTCCGTTGAAGAATAAAAGTGCAAAAGATGTAACAATTGCAATGAATGAAATTTTGAGAGAATTGGAGAATCCACCTAAAAATCTACAAACTGATTTTGGTAAAGAATTTTACAATAAAAATTTTAAGGAATTGATGGAAAAATATGACATAAATCATTATAGTTCATACTCAAATTTGAAAAGTAGTGTTGTGGAAAGAATTAATAGGACAATCAAATCGATTATGTGGAAAGAATTCAGCGTTCGTGGAAATTATAAGTGGATAGATATATTGAACGATATAGTACATCAATATAATTCAACAAAACACTCAACTACATGTTATAAGCCGATTGATGTTAACAGTGAAAATGAAAACAAATTCTGAATTCGGCTTATTCCCATCTCTAGGGAATAGACCCAAAAAAGAGTAAATATAAAGTTGGAGATTATGTTCGAGTGAGTAAAACTAGACAAGTTTTCGCAAAAGGTTACACACCCAATTGGTCAAATGACATTTTCACAATTCGGAAGATACAATCAACATATCCAAGGACTTACTTATTACGTGATTCTTCGAATGAAGATATCAAGGGTGGTTTCTACGAAGTCGAACTGCTGAAAGTAAAACATCCTGATATTTATTTGGTAGAAAAAGTTCTGAGAAAAAAAGGAAACCAACTGTATGTGAAGTTTTTGGGTTTGGGGAAGGAGCATAATTCCTGGATCAAGAAAAATGATTTACAATAAATTAATTCTGAAATACTCTTTATTATGTAAAGATATTGAGAAATAAATTTTTTTTTTCACAATTTTGTCTTAAGTTCACAAAGTGAGATTACAGCTGAGAAAATCTACTATAAAAAATATTATTTCTGTGCTCCATATCTAAAATAGGAGCTAGAATGTATTCACAGTTTCTTATTCTACTATTGAATCTTATTCTATCAAGGACAAACATCTCCCAGTAATATTTTCGAGATTCTCGATATGCAAAAGTCCAAACATACATATGATGAATAGTATCTATATGGTTAAATGTAACTTTCTTCATATCAATATGCTATCTCATTCTTTTCATTCATTACAGTATATGGATCAAATTTTGTTAATTCTTTGAAAATCAGTGAATTAAATAAATATTTATATGACTTATCTAATACATCGTTTATATTCACTAAGAAAACACCACTCATTTTTGACACGGACCGGGTAACTATTCTGTAGAACTCTGGAAATCCATGATATTCTAAGAACTCAATATAGTCACTTATTAATTTCTGTAGTGAAAATAATTCACACATAGTGTCTCGATCAATATACACTTGACAATTGTCATTTTTCAATCCAAGAATAGACTTATTATTGATATTTATGAAGAATAACGTACAGTTATCCAATTTCTTGAATTCTGATGATGATGATTTCTCCAAATTCCTATGGATAAACTCTTCACAGTTGACTAATTCACGAAACTCTTCAGCAGTGAAATCAATGTGATGACCCCTCAGAGATGGCCCACTGATTCTTATAACTTCTTTCAGAAGGTGTGATAGTCCAACAGCTACATACTTAGTTTTCGATTTGTTGAGAAAGAATACTTTTGAGCACAAAATGTATGGTTCGAATACATTCACTGTTTCTGCACTCATGTTTCTTTATTCACTCTCAAACTTCGAAATAACTTGGCTCCTGCCTTTAAGTACTATGGTTTGTCCTTGAAAAACTGTACGGGTGGGGGTAACTTAGTTATGGGGCGTGTACCATACACAATAACCTTGAATTTATAAGTAGGTGGGGGTAAATACTTGATTATGTTGGAACCAATATTCTTCGTTACAGAATTACTGTACTGTACTGCATCCTCACCTTGAAAACATAAGGAGGTGGGGATTCGTCAATACTTGATTGCATCGAAAGCAATTTGCCTGACTCGCAGGTGGCCGGCCCATCTATATGCGTATTTTCATCAGGTCGATTATGATGTATGAAGAAATGGGTCTGTAATTTGAATGTTTCGATTAATGGTCTAGAAAGCCTATGATAAATGTTAAGAAGCTCATAGCAATTCAGTTTCTTAACTGAGTAGTCAACAGGAAAAAATTTCAAATCTTCTTCACTAAAGTCTTCAATTTTTTTCCCAATATATGCATGCTCCAACACAACTAGCTTCGACTTTGGAAATAAGTTAAACATAATTTTTTCTGATAATGATATATTATTGAAGATCCATTTTTTCAGCTCTTCACTTAAACGTGCTAAATCTTCACAGCAAACAATTTTATCACTGAGAAATGCATCACAAATACTTTTTGCATCATTTACTGTTTTCCATCTATCTTTTCAATATGGTATTCCAACTAGTATTTCAGTGAATTTATTTTCCAGACAATCTCAGTATGCTCCATGATTACACAGTTTTCATACTATAGCCAGTGCAGTCTCTTGGATCTATTTCAGTTACACGCATAAATAGCCTTTCACAGATTGCACACTCTTGTCCATAAAGCTTGATATAATGGACTAAAGTTTCTTTGTCAACTATGGTATCGATATTATGCGAACTCACAATTTGTTTGCTTCAAAACATGGCGCACACAAAACTTTATGTGAAACGAATCTGATGAACTCATCAGAACCAATATTATAATGACCTAACTGATTCTGGTACGTTATTTCGGTAAAAATTATACCACCGGAACTTTGAAATCTGAAATACATCGCAGTAACTACCTTTGAATTCACTGAAAGCAAAATATATACTGAGAAAGAATGGGTAGGGATAAAAATGTCAAGGCCACTATTGACCAATTGAAATCAAACTTGAGCCCACTGGACTGTAAGTAGGTCAGTGTCACGATTGGTTACTCCATAGTAAACGAAGAATGTTTAGTTACACCTTATATTGTTGTAAACCGTACGTGCGGCCAAGGTCGCACGTCAGCACTATATTGTATAAACATGGATATATAAACCAGATGGACTATCTGATAGGATGGTAAGACTGAGATAGACTCGTCACGCTGCCCGAGAGGTTAGCGCGAAGCCTATAGTCTATAATACTATACAAATAAAGACTAAAAGTATAGTATGAACCCTTGTATTATTTAACCACCAGGACCAGTCATTACAACACTCCTGGTACATTCAAGGTTAATGCTCTCAAGGTCTGTTCTATTTTCAAGGTCAATCAATCGAAAAATAAGCTATCCCCACTCCTGATAAATATTCAAGGTCATCATGCTCAAGGTCTGTTCTATTTTCAAGGTAAACCAATCGACAAATAAACTATCCCCACTCCTGATAAATATTCAAGGTCATTATGCTCAAGGTCTGTTCTATTTTCAAGGTAAACCAATCGAAAAATAAACTATCCCCACTCCTGATAAATATTCAAGGTCATTGTGTATGGTGCACGCCCCTCAACTAAGTTACCCCCACTCCCAAATATCGACTCAAGGTTAACCACCTTTTCAAGGTCAAGGTCATTGTTTACGGTGCACACCCATTCTTTATCTACTCAGGAGCAATGAGATCGACTCCAACAGAAGCACTAGAAGTCATTCTGGACCTCACTCCTCTCCACCTCATGGTGAGGAGAACTGCTTGGGGAGCAAACCTCAGGTTGGCTAAAGTCGAACTCACAGGTGCTGCACACGGTGCAAGGTACTCAACCCTTACCGTTAGTGCACACCTTGCTGACCTCCCGACGAAATTACCAGGAAATTTAGTTTCGAGAAATTATGTCGAACGTAACTGAATACCAAGAAGAAATGGAGCATAGAATCCATTCGAGCACTGAAGAAGAATACCATAACATGGTATACGGACGGGTCTAAAACCCCCGAAGGAACTGGAGCTGGAGTCTTTGGGCCTCGTACCAAATACTCAGAACCCATGGGCCAGTTCCCCAGTATTTTTCAAGCGGAAATTCACGCCATAGAAAGGTGCATTCAGTTCAACCTCGAGAGGAATAATGAAATTGCGATCCTTTCCGATAGCCAAGCAGCCATCAAAGCGTTGAGCTCTTCTAACATCAACTCAAGGATGGTTTGTGAATGCCTAGATTAACTTAACGATCTGGGCAGGAACAACAAAGTGATCCTCCTCTGGGTGCCGGGGCACGTCGGAGTAAAGGGTAATGAACAGGCAGACACCCTGGCACGAAAAGGTGCGTCAACGCCACTAATCGGGCCAGAGCCTTCCTGCGGACTTGGAAAATCCTACTTCCATGAAGAACTCAATAAGGCTGAAGAAGAAATGAGAGCAACACACAGCGCATCGGTCACCATCCACATCTACCAATACCAATACTAATATATATATATATATATATATATATATATATATATATATATATATATATATATATATATATATATATATATATATATAAATATATTTTCTACATCATTTACAACTCTATTTTTATTCAAGTACATACATTATAAAATTCCATAACTTTCAATTGTTGGATTTATATCACAGAAGACATGAATTACATCCTCAATAGATTTATTGCTATTCCAAGTAATTTCTTTAACAATAAGTACAAATTTACGATAATAAAAAAAAATTGATATTTTGTAACATCTCAATTCTCAATCATTCAACTTGATAAGTTCAGATACATCAGATGCTGTGAAATATAAATAATTTTCTCATTTAGCCTCTGAGAACACTTTTTCTACTTCATCGAAAAACACTTCAGTTCCACTATTGTTTTCTCCTACACCATTATTTTCAATTAATTTCACGAACGATTCCCATTCATATTCTTTACAGCTAACTCTTACGGCAGGGCTGAAGTCTCGAGCTGGACTCAAACCATTTTCAACTAGAAATATCCCCGCGTTAAAGCCACAATTTAAAATAAAACTCTTTTCATTTTTTGATGCCTCATCGTAGACACCCAAAATTCTATCCAATTCTTCGTTGATAAAACAGCTGGGACATCTTGACGCTTCAAACTTCAATACTCAACTGAACTTATAGTTTGTTTTTGACAGATATCCAATAATCATGTGACTTTGGCATTCCTAACCAATGAACAAACACTTTATTTCCTTTTCTGCGCAAGACTTTTTCCACCAAGTAAACGTCAGAGTATTTAGCTTTCTGTAATTCCTCTTCGTAAAAACCACCACTAATGGGATGTCCTTCGGTATCTTCGAGTAGGTAAGTAACTGGGTTGGTTATCTGAACTTTAGCGAATTTGAACAGCTCAGTAGTCCAGTTAGGTGTATATCCTTTTGAAAACACAAGCTTGGCCTTACTGATTCGTAAAATATCGCCAACATTCAATTTATTACTTCCAGCAATCTTTATGTGAGAATATACTGAACTCAGTAAGAGTTTTTCATTTTTCTTAGTGACCTCACATGGTTTCATTCCAATAGTTCTATGTTTAGAATGATTATATTTGTCAACGTGATTCTCAAGCACATCTATCCACTTGTAAGTTCCATTCAATGAAAAATATCTAAACAATTTATCCTTGAGAGTGCGTATAACTAGTTCAACAATGGCAGCTTTCTTGATGCTATACATATTATAGTTATTAATATTATATTTTTTCATTAAATTCTGAAATTTTGTATTGAAAAATTCCTTTCCTTGATCCGACTGTAGGTTCTTAGGCCTCCCATTACTTTTCTCGAGTATATCCGAAAACGCACGAGTGACTTCTTCACTGGTCTTCGTTTTCAATACCCTAGCCCATACAAACTTTGAGAAACAATCAATGACTACAAGAATAAATTTGTTTCCTTTATTTTCGCGAGCATACATGTCCATCTGCCCCAAATCACATTGCCACAAGTCATCTAATCCCTTAATGATTGTAAGCCTTCGTACGAAATTTCTTCGTGCAGGTTTATGTAGTTCTTTGACTACTTGATTTTTTTTTCGTGAATGTTGATGTTTTATTAACATGAATTCAATTAATAGGCTTCTTATATCCTTATGATCGTCTGATATTTGTTGTTGTTGTTGATGATTTATTATTAACTTCTATTTTATCACTCAGCTTCTTTAATTCATTTCCAAGATTTGTAAGTTTGTCATCAATAACATTTATACTACCTCGCATATTCAATTCATGAGTTCCCGAAATTTTGATCAGTTTCTTTTCGAGTTGTTTCATAAGTTTTGTATCAAGAGTGACTTCCAGACCTGCGATGATGTCATTGAAATATTGGTTCAGATGTTTATTTCGTTCATTTATGGCTTTTTTCGTCTGATTGAGTGTTGAATTCTTGAAAGAATTAAAATTCTCATGATTGAATTCAGCTATATCAGATTTCACCTCATTCGTCTCAGAATCTACGTTCTCTTTGGTAGCTCCATCTGTGTCACTTGTGGTATTTTAACGTTACAGAGTTTATGCGCACCAAAATCAAAGTCACCTTGCGCATTTGTGGGGAATCCTTCGATTCTCATATGTTTCACGTGTGACGTACGAGACGAACGACCAAACTTATCAATCGACATGATCAGATTGAATAGTTTTTCACTCTACTTTAGTATATAACTTTAGCTTCACGAAACTCCTCGATAATCGACTCGATTTCAATGCCATTAGAGGAATTTCCAGCAAGCTTAGAAGCGTATAATAAACGGAGTCGATCTACGATCTCATTCACATCATCCCAGTAGACATACTCCATAGGTTTATCGTTATACGTCATCAATCCTTTTCCACTCGACTGCGAAGGAAACAATCGCTTGATAAGATATCTATATTTATCACTCTTACTACTTCTGACCGGTCTTGTGGGGTCAAATCCCCTTTTATGTACATTTGTTATTTCCAAAATTCTCCTATAATTTTCTGTATCTTCATCGGTATATTCCTGAGGATCTTTCATGAAAATCAGCTCATGAAGCCCGGGGGTACCGACAAATTCCTGACCTTCAATAATAATGTTACCGCTTTTTTATCGAAATCAATAACACGGTTGCCCAGGGTCCACTTCGATATCTCGAGGTCGTATTTTGGTCCGAAAGTAGGATCAATGTGTGTCGACTGATTCCAAGCCTGATTGATATATTTACGTACTGGTTCTGAATATTGTGCAAAGTATTCATTCAACTGCTCGGAATTTTTCAACTCGTCAAATAGTAGTTGTGATTTTTCAAGCTTATCTCCTAGTAATATAGATTTATCTTCATCGTCGTTAGCATCAGAGGATTACTCAATTTTAGATTCAGCTACTATATCTGTAGGTAGAAATCTTGAGGTAGAAACTATCTTCGAACGTTTCAGTTTAAACGGTGAACTACCTTAATCACCTTCGGTAGGTTTATTGATTGTTATTGAAGGAGGAGGAGCATGATATTTCAACGGAGCCGATTGGAACGGAGTCGTTGGGAGGCCCATTCGTTGGGATCCGACGGGGATCGATTGGAACGGAGTCGTTGGGGAAAATACCCGTTGGGATTCACTCGAGAACGGTGTCGTTGGAAATCGTAATCGTTGTAACGCATACTTGTTGAACAACGGGGTCGTTTTCAACCCAGTCGTTGGGGGTTGAGTAGTTGCACGTTGGAGTATTGAAGCCACTTGCTTATCCTCTATTCGTGCAAAACGTTCAGTTATTGGAGAAAATATTCGTTTAATCGTTTTATCCTACTCAGATCGTCCCATCTTGAAGGAAGCATATTTTTTCCTTACATCTCTAACAAGCTGTTGAATCTTAAGTTTACGTTGGTGCTCCTTAGACATGTTCTTGGGAGTCATGATGCTGAAAGTCAACTGAACACTAATCTATTATGATTTTACTTCTATAAATTTATCAAAGCCCATTCGATAACGTCCTTTGTTCAAGTTGAAATCCTTCACTTCAACTATAAACCCATATTTATCTGCATTCCAACACAAAGAGCATAATTCCTTGGATTCATCATATGTCATATCTGGGCTAACATGTTCATCATAAACGTGACGTAGGTTAATATCATCCTGTTTGAAAAGGGCTATTATGTTTCCGTTGTCTCGTGTTAGATGTTTCTTCATAGAAACGTAGGTTTGGCATAGAAATGCTACGTCAAGACTTATGTCGACCCATAGAATAATAATCCTTAATTTTATTCTGCTTGTCACCCATTATATCATCGAAAATGAAGATTGAATTCTATCGTGCTCCACAAGAGTCAATAATTTAATCACTTTCCTTGTATGGATAATATCCAATATCGGGTATACTCTTGAGAACTTGCTCCAATAAGCGATACTTTGGCTGATAGAGACTTTTCGAGAAAATATAAACGTTTTCAAATCTAAGTCCGTTCAGATTGAAAAGTAATGAGTGTAGATCATTGGATTTTCCTGACCCACTAGGACCAACTATAAGAAATCTACAACTGTTTGGGAATAAATCACCATGTCTTTTAGCAATCTGATCCTCGGAAATATCTAAATTATCAATCGGTAGCTTAGTTGTTTGTTGTATGACAGACATCTTGATACTAGTGTAAATTAAAAAAATTCTCTATATAAATATATAATTAATTCGAAAACAATTAGATTTCATATTTCCTCAAATATTGATAAATTATACATTCACATCTACAAGATCTGAAGGATTCGCATTTTGAGCAAGCTATTTCATCAACACAGTCCTCATCTAGATCTCTACTAATACATTCAGGGGGCAACAATATATTTTCCCATGAATTTTATTCCAACGTCGTCCATCTTCTAAAATGTTGCATTCCGTTTGGATAGGCTTATCTAAGCAATACATGGTTAGACCACACACCATGCACTTTACATGATTATCGTAAAATATATATTTTTTAGGTAGAGAAGTTATTTTTACATTATAGAAACATCTGATTACAACTAGAACGAACATAGATATAAGCAGATATATTGATATGAATATATATTTTACTATTCTTTCATTGAGTGACTCTTCAGACATCTTTACTTTGTTAATGCTCTACGTATACTGAATATTATTTGATGGAAGTAGTTATAAATAAATAAAACAATAACTCTTCACACATTGTTTATTAGACATATCTTCTAGATTTACATTTCAGTTTACTGAATCTATTTTTATTATAGAAAACATCAGACCAGGAATCTAAGGACATTCGTTTGAAGGAATCAAACATCTTCTTCCTAGTCTCATAAGCAGCAATTTTCTTCTTCAGTATTTTTATATTTTCTAAATGTAGATCTATAGCAGACATGTCTGTATGGTGTTCTATTTCGGTATTATTATACAGTATGCTCTTGTAGATGGTGGAAATCCATTTCTAGCGTGAATTTCCAATTTAACATCCACGATAGAAGATTTGAAGCTTTCATCACGTCTAGAGCAATCCATTACAAATATAGCCCGTGACTTGAATTGCGCATAATCGAGTAGAGCGGCCTTCTTCTCATTCATATAACTTGATGAAAATTCCGAATAGTTATGATGAGCTTCGGCGAAATCGTTCCTTTCGAAATCTAAATTCAGGGTTTCTTGGGGTATATATTCACCGTTCAAAAAGAGTCTCACATCTGATACGTCAATGTTATCTAGATAATTTGGATCTTTAATATCATTGTCTTTTCTGTTTTTATGAAAGCAACAAATTATATATCGAGGACATTCGATAATTGATCCAGTTTTCACGTTCTATACTTCCTTAGTGAAACCTTGTGTAAGAACTGGTAGTTCATGCAACTCCCAGCGTCTGAACGGGATTAAAACAGGTCTATACGTTTTGATTGATTGAAGAAGTTCTAATTTGAGAGGATCTGATGGATAAATATGTTCAACTCTTAATTCCATACTCTGAATAGTAATTTCTCCTTTGGTAGCTCCAACAGCTTCTCCCTCTGCAGGACTGACCAGGATTGAATTCTTGTCATTGCGAGCTCGAACGAAACGAATCAGCTGTTTTCCACAAATAGCCATTCGATAATCGTTGAATATATTCAGGAGATGACTCAGCGGTATCAGTAAATTAAAGCTTCCATCTTCATTTTAATAGCGGCGTTTGGATAATTCCATCCTGCAATAGCCAGTTAGTAGTATAGTCACAGGGTTTACTGCCCAACTTGACCTTGGACCTTTCGACGAGGCGGACGTCCGACATGACCTTGGACCGGCGGACGTCGACCGTTGCGCGGTTGACGTCCGACATGACCTTGTTGCGCGGTGCCGTCAAGGCCGGCACAAGAGCGCAAAGAGTGGACCTGGTCACGGCAGACGGCGCCTATTCGCGCGAACTATCGATCGACCCGCGACTCCAACTCCGACTTGACCGTCGGGCTCGTGTATTTGCTGTGCAATTGCTTCGAATCCGTCGGCATCGCCAAACCCGTCCCTTCGCGCGCCACAAGCTGCGAACGTTATCTCGTGTGCATGGGAGCGCATCGCTGGCAATCGCTCAGTCTCGTCTTGTTTACGACGACCGCGACTATGTGGAGCCAGATAAACATGACGTCATCGAAGGTAGGGCATGTGTAATCATCCGCGGTCGTCGTAAACAAGACGAGACTTGACAAGGATATTGAAGAGAATGTTGTTTTCAATTATTTTCTAAAACCAGTTATTTCGATCGCAGTGCAATCAAGCTGTTGCACGTCTAATTGGACTAGTAATGATATGCCAAATTATCTGAAGAAGCTGGATAGTTTATTGAAATGCAAATATGTCGTAACTGTTATCGTAATCAACGGAGCGATTTTTGAAACGACTGGTTATAATTGAAAACGATATATATTCATACCAATATTGAAATAAAACTATTAATTATTGACAAAATATTTTATTATGCAAATGAAATACAATATATTGCTACAATAAATTATTCCTTGAGCTGAAAAATATTATTCAGACACCAATCTGACCATTTGAATACATTATTTCGAGCACAACGTCTGGTTTTATTATAGTGAACAGAGCAGGATTCAGAACTTTCGGAAATTTCAGCTGGGCAGTTATACTCTGTTTCTATTTCAATCACTCTATTTGATACGTATCTTTGGAGCCACTTCTTTTTCTGCAATCCTTTTACAATGATTGGTCCCTCGTAATCAGCGGCCAATTTTGCTAGGAAATTTTCAATTTGAGAAAGGTCAATAGTACCTGGCTCATTCCATCTCAATCCGTGAATATTTTGGGTAACCCAACCAGCATGACGTCTAAATTTTTCTTCAAGATGCTCGCAATGAATTGGAAAATTTACTATTTCATGAAAACAGCGGAGGTTTTTCAGAACAGCAATTTCTTTGCATAAGAATTCACTATTCCTGTACTGAAAGCCTTGAACGTCCAATGTGAACAGCATAGCGGACTCAACATTATTTTTTCGGTTTGTTTTGAACCCAAATATTTTGAATCGTGGTTTCTCCATTTGAGTGAATCTGCTTACTTTGCTAACAGCTCAGTTTTGAATTCTATATTGAAAGTTCTTGAATCTCTGAACAGAGTCGAATGAAGTCCACAAGAGAATTTTCAATTGGACAAAGGAAAATATTCAGCGCTATGAAAAAGATGTAGAAGCTCTTCTAGGATGGTATGACGGACCCTGCTGCAGACCTTGGCCTTCATCAAAATTTTCCGACTTTCAATCACTCTATTCTTGTTAAGGACTCTGATTCAATAAACAAATTAATACAAGTTATTTCCGTAATTGTTTGCTCGAATCTTTATCAAAATAACTGGTTATAGTTGAAAACAGCATTCTTTTCAATACCCTTGTCAATGTTTTGCAAGTCTCGTCATGTTTACGACGACCGCGACTATGTGGCGCCAGTCAACGTCATCGAAAGTGACCGAATCTGGCAGGAGGGTGGGGAACGTGTATATATAAACGACAAACACACAGTCACCGAACAAGATCAGCCCCATGTTTTCTCAACTAAACAAAGAATATACAGCTCAAGAGATGCAGAGCGCAAGCTCTCTAGAAGTCAATATAAAATATATAATTAAAAGTATATCGAGAATGCAAACGAAGTATGGTGAGTAGATACAAGTGAAAACGGATGATCTATTAATTATTCTACCAGCAAGGTTTGCAGTAATTCTTCAAGATAATCAAATCGTTGAAATTAATAAAAAAATTGAATCTGGTAAAATTTGCACTATAAAAAACCTTGGAAAAGCTAGACGAACCGTCAACATTGAATTTGGAGAGGCGGAGTAGTATTGAGGAGGGAGAAGAAGGAGGAGTAAATTTATAAAACAGGCTTATAAACTTAATAGTATTCAACAGCAGTCTTCGACTAATGGAAGATCTCAAAGTGAGAGTGGAAAAATTGTGTCAAGAATTGGAGATTTTAAAACAGAAAATTATAATATATGAACTGTGTAGATTATTTCAACGATTGAGAATCAGCGAAGATGACGAGTTAATTACAAATAGTACTTACTCAATACAAAAACAAATTTATTTTCGACTTCGAAGCCAGATGGTTGAGTTTGGAGCATTTTGAAAATAACCAGTTGAATAACATCATGATGGAAATTAAGGAAGATTTGCAGAAGATAATCGAGAATATTGTATTCAATGGACACAACTTGAATGAAGGCAGCAACGAAGATTGTTTCAGCTGTCAAATGAACTTGAATGATTTGAAAGCATATATGGCAGCATATGAAGTCCTATTTAATTTCATCACAAACCAAATCAGTATAGAGGAACTCTGCACATTCTTCGTCAATTCCACATTAAGTTCAAACATTAATTTATTATGGGCAGAACTTCCAAATTATTTAAAAGAAGAATATGGTTATTTTATTGGTCCTTCTCCTCAACATTCAGAAGAAGATGAAGGCTTCGATGAAAAATATTATCCGCCCCCTACTCCTCCTTCTACACCCGAAGAAGATTTAGGTTTCGATGAGCAATATTTTATGTAAATTATATATTGTAAAAATAAATGTATTCCTAAAAAAACATGTTATTTATTGATTATTTTACATTATCAGAACTTATCCAACTATTTCTAGAATTATCTAACCCTAACCATTTAACAAACAATTTTTTGTCTTTTCTCTTAATCAACTAGAAGAATGTCTTGATGTTTCACACGTTGCAGCTCCATTTCATAGAATCCACCAGAAATTGATTCGTTGTTTTCATCTTTCAACAGATATGTAATTGGATTTGTACTTTGTACCTTTCTAACTGTAAATATCTCATTAGACCAATTCGGTGTATATGATTTATCGAAAAGGCTTCGGTGTTTACTAATTCGAACCTGATCACCAACTTTGAATTTCGAATTCAGATTTCTAATTTTGATCTGACTGTAGACTGTGCTCAAAAGATGCTTCTCATTTTTTTTATTCACTTGATTTGGCTTCATTCCAATAGTTCTGTGAACGGTGTTATTGTACATATCAACAAGTTCTTCTAAAATATTCAACCATTTATAGGAGCCTTGTAAACTGAATCTTTTCCATAGAATATTCTTGAATGTTCTGTTGAACCTTTCGATAATTGAAGCTTTTTTGGAACTCCAAGTATTGTAGTGATTCATTCTAAACTTTTTCATGAGTTGGTCGAAGCTCTTATTATAAAATTCCTTGCCTAAATCAGATTGTAGATTTTTTGGTTTATTTTTCATTTCAACCAAAATTTTCATTGCACTCATCGCTTCTTCACCCGATTTTCTTTTCAATGGTTCAACCCAAGCTTTTTTTGAAAAACAATTGATACAAGCCAGAATATATTTATAACCTTTATTCTCCCGTGCATAAGGTATCATCTCGATCAAATCTATTTGAATCAGATCATTGATACCTACCAACATTACTTCACGTCGAGGAAAATTGAATCTCGCCATTCTATGAATTTCATCGACAACATCTTTCTTGATTTGACTAATTTTTTTCATACCGTACTGAATAGTGATTGAAAGCCTATTGGACATTTAATTAACAGTTTAACAAATAAATGCTTATTTTCCACACCACAAAATTTTATTCTATTCTTATTTTGTATCAAGGTATTTTTTATTTCACTAACCCTATATTTTCGATCATTAATCATAATGTTTAAACCATGAGGATGATTATGAATTTCAACGATAGCTTCTTTTTCTAGTAAAAATTCCCAATAATCCTCAGTTTGGAATAAGATATAATTTTTCGTTTTAGAATCAATTTTGTCCGATTCAAATAGTACTAGAATTTTATATGTATAATATATTGATGTGATGCCAAAATTTATCAATACTCATTCTATGACATCCGCCTCACGTAGTTCTTCTAAAATAGACTCAATTTCGTTTATGTGACCTGTATGTCCAGCTGTTTGCGAGGAAACTAACAAACGCAATCTATCAACAAGCTCATTTATATCATCTCAAAAAACATAATCTACTGGATTGTTACTGAACACTTTCATCTTCATCATTTCACCGCCTCGTTTTTTAGATC
The DNA here is from genome assembly GCA_030704885.1 of Cynegetis impunctata. Lineage (NCBI taxonomy): Eukaryota > Metazoa > Arthropoda > Insecta > Coleoptera > Coccinellidae > Cynegetis > Cynegetis impunctata. The sequence continues at coordinate 60,117 of JARQZK010002348.1, read as the reverse complement.
TAAGAGATGAAGAACGAGGTCTTTGAGGGACTAAGGGAGCAATTGAAAGTTTACCAATAATTTCCTTATACTTGTAAGAACCATTACCAGCAATCTGATCTCTAGGATTATAATTTCTTTTGTGAGCACTTGTTCTCTTGACTATATCCAAATAATTTTTCTCGTCTGAAGCTTTGAATCCGAATGGTCGTTTTTTGAATAACAGTTCAAATAGACCAGGAGTCGCTGTATAAGTGATTGAGTTTCCCAAATTATCTGTAATTATTACATCACCAAGTTCAGGGTCTATTGAAAATTGCGCATGGCCAATTTTAAGTGTATTACCTTCGGGATCAAACCTCACACCATATCGAAAAATAAACTATTCTCTACGTCGGCAAACATATTACCAATATATTGACGTGGTAGAGGTGGTAAACTATTTAACCAATGAACTAATTCATCCGACTCGGAAAATGTCTGAATATATTCTTTGCTGTCTTCCATCATTCTACTGAACGCCTCATTTTGTTTATCTGTTTGTTCTTCGTCGTTGTCGTCATCTTCTTCTTGTTCATCAGATTTCGATGAATATACCTCTTCATCAAGAAGGAAGTCTGGTTCTAATTTTCTCTTTCGAACAGAGGTTTTCCGGCCTAGGAGTTGTAATTTTCTCCTCCGCCTACTCTTTAGGCTCTTCTTTTTGTTCGGTTTTAATAGATTTAAAATCCAAATTGCCTGTGTTGAGTTTCTGAGCTATGTCCTGCAATCTACTAGTTATCGGCGAAAAATACTCTTCCCGTTCGATTTTGTCTCTTTCAAGTTGACCAAGCTTTTCCTTCAAAACTTTCCTCATATTCGCAAGGTCTGATTTGACTTTAATTTCATTAATCCTACAACAGGTCTATAAAATCTGACTGTTAAAGCTGTCTATCTGTCTGTAAAAGCTGTCTGTCTGTCTGTTAAACCTGTCTGTCTGTTTTAGTTGTCTGTCGGTTAAAGCTGTCTGTCTGCTAAAGCTGTCTATTAACCTACTCATAGAACTCATTCGACTGCTTGAAAATATAATATTCACTGTATTATATACTGATCAAATCCCTTCCGAAATCTCCCTTCAGTAATCTCAGAATCCTTGTCAATCACTAAAAATCCAAACTTATCTTTCCAACATTCTCCACACATTGATTTAAACTGATCATATTTAATGTCTGTATTCACATGTTCACTATAGATATATCTTAGATTCAATTCATCTAATCGAAATAAAATTATCAAATTTGCATTATCTCGCACCAATTGCTTCGGAATCCTTGTATACGTTTGACAAAGATAAAAGCAATCAATTTTATTATGCCGCCCCATGCTGAAATATTCTCTCATTGTATCCTGCTTATCACAAGATAATATTATTATTATTATTATTATTACAAAAAAGTTCAGAGTTAAGGTTAACCTATAAACTCAAAAATATAAACATAAAATTGAAACTAAGAAAGAATTCGAGAAGTGTTACAAACATATAAACTGAGTAACAACTCAAATGAGCTGAAATTGAAATTAAATTTACTTTATTTAAATTTATTAACGATGAAGTTCAGACCATCTATCCAGAGAGTTCTTGAAGGAATTCACCGTTTGCGATAACACAATCTCAGAGGGAAGCCGATTCCAGATTTCGAAGACTCTGTTGGGGAGAAAGTTGCTCCTCACTGTTGTCCTGAAGTTCTCTTTGGCCAGCTTGTAGCAGTGTCCTCTCAGTGCCCGATTCTGATTGAGTGGAAAGAGGTGCGCCATGTCTGCACCGAAGAGAGAGTGAAGCGCTCTATATGTGATTATCAAGTCACCTCTCAATCTGCGTTCCGAAAAAGAAGGCAACTGAAACAACCGCAGCCTAGTCTGGTAGTCCGGGCGAATTCTGCCAAACGGAATACGTGTGCTCCACCGCTGCACGGATTCTAAGAGTTCCTGATCTCTGTTCAGATTTGCCCACCATACTGGGCCCGCATACTCAAGAATAGGTCGCACGTAAGTTGTGTAGAGGGTCCTGCATGTGGCAATATCACATCCAGCGAAAGTTTTGGATAGTAGATAAGTAAATTTTTTTGCCCTGGATACAGCAATTGAAATGTGGGTAGACCAATTTAAGTTCTCAGTGACTGTAACACCCAGGTCACAATGTTGCGAGACACTAGCCAGCCTCTGCTGGTCGATGAAGTAAGCAATCTTAGGATTTCCCTACAGATACATCATCGAAGATGAATATCGAATTCGTTTTAGCTTCAAATGGTTGTATAATGTTTTCACAATTTTGATATTTGAAATAATTGATTCCTTTGATTGTAGTTTTTTTTTCAGAAGTATATATTTCGGTTGAGCTAGAGACTTTGAATAAACGTATAAATTCTCGAAACGTAGTCCATTAAAAATGTAGAAGCAAAGTGATCATTACATTAATTTTTCTACAGTTCAAGGGGCCTATGATAAGACACCGTATTGTCGAGGGTAAAAGAGACCCATGTCTTTTTAAAACTGTTGCTGAATTTATATCTCTATTATCTATTGGTAGAGTTGTTTTCTGTTTCACCAGCCTCATGACTGATTGAGAAGGACTGACTGACAAGACTTTTCAGTATGTATTTATACCTGATTATAAGTGAAAATTTCATCATTCATTGTGTAAACAGGAACCGAGCAACAACTTATAAAAATGCGGTGTTCAAAGAAAAAAGTTAGTCGTAAATCGAATACCAAGAAAGGTGGTGGTTTTGTGAATACTTTAATTAACAAACTTCCAGTGGAATTACACATTCCTTCGTATTCGTATTGTGGGCCGGGAACTAAGCTTCATGAAAGATTGAAACGAGGTGATCCAGGAATCAATAAATTGGATGAAGCTTGTAAAGAACATGATATAGCATATGATCAAAATACTGACTTGAAATCTAGACATATTGCAGATAGTATTTCGTCAACTAAAGCGTTAGAAAGATTCCGTTCATCTGACGCATCATTAGGAGAAAGAGCAGCAGCATTAGGTGTTAGGTTAGGGATGGGTATTTTAAGGAAAAATAAGAAAAAACAAGAAAAAGAAGAGATGCGGAGGATTATCTTTGAATTCTGCAATTTCTTTAGCTAGGAAAGCTCTGAAGAATAACCCCATGTCTGATATGAAGAACTCGATTAAGATTGCCGTAAATGCAATAAAAAAAATAAAAAGAAGGGTAAAAAAATGTTGAACTCTGCTCGCGTTATACCTGTACCAAAAAGCGGTGGTTTTCTTTCGCTAATTCCTTTGCAGGATTGTCCGCTATTGGAGCCCTTACTGGAGGGGCGGCAAGTTTTGCTAAAGCTGTAAACGCAGCCAAAACGGCATCGGAAATTTTGAAAGAAGCTCAACGTCACAACCAAATGATGGAATCTATATCTATGGGAAAAGGTTTATATTTAAGACCTTATAAATCTGGATTTAATAATAATAATTTACCTCATAAAATTTCAACGCAAGAGTGTGGAATAATAAATTTAGATTCAGAAGAAAATGATGGAACCCATTGGACATGTTATGTAAAAAATGAAGAAAAAATTGTTTATTATGATTCATTTGGTGATTTACGACCGCCTTTGGAAGTTATTGAATATTTTAAATCGATGCCTTGTACAATTTATTTTAATTATGATAGTTATCAAACCTTCAACTCAATAATTTGCGGTCATCTCTGTCTCAAGTTCCTATTTAATTATGCAGTATAAATAACTCAACTTCTCTTGACTATTTTCATTCAATAAAAAGCAAGCGACAAACCAGTATGTCGTATACATTCACAATATCAGGTAACGAATCTGTGTTAACAACAACATTCCATCCAGCTATCGATTTGGATGAAAACGTTGAGTATGAAATAGGTTTGATCACATATGAGACATATAATTCTATTCCGAAAGTGAATAAAAAAAATAATAAATTTCGCTACTATCTACCAAATAGCACCACTGAAAAAGTTTTAGAGATACCTGAAGGAGCATATGAAGTATCAAGCATAAACGATTTGTTGTCGCTCTTCAGACACTGAAGAAATACAAGAATCATTTGGAGGACAAAACTAGAACAATGCTAACACCACACCATACCAAGACACCTCATCTTTGCGGGCTCCCAAAAATTCACAAAACAGGAATACCTCTCGGGCCAATTACTAGTTCCAGGAATTCACCAACAAGCAATCTCGCGAATTTTCTGTTGAAAATCATCCAGCCTTTACAAGGGAAAACAACATCATTTGTCAAGAACTCCAGCCACTTCGTGGAAATGATCAAGGACGTCAAACTAGGACCCAACGAACATTGCAGCGATCCCCGACTCATGGAACAGGAAATATCTAACATCAAAAGGGACCTGATACAAAGTGGTTACAACAAGAAATAATAACAAGGACTATCGCGGAATGTCAACGGAACAGAACCACACGAGAGGAGAACCCGAATTGCCAGATGATAACCATACCTTATGTGAAGGGAATATCCGAGAAGATAAGGCGAATCGCTCAGCAGTACAACATCAGAACAGCGGACAACAAGAATTGCGTATACCTTGTGCCCTGTGAATGTGGAGATTCATACATCGGTTAAACGAAGAGACCTCTTAATGGGAGGATCGGAGAACATCAAATGCACACACGAAGAGCCGAAACATCGAAATCGGAAATTGCTGATCACGCATGGACAAAACATCACAACATTAAGTGGAACGATGCTAGGATTATCCACCGGGAACAGAACTGGCGAAAACGAAAATTCAAGGAAGCTGCTTTCGACCAATCCTGGCGCGTATCAGTGGTCTCAAGCTCCTCCCCTCGCCCAATGGGAGATAGGCCCAACACGGCACGACTGATCAAGGGAGTATATAAAGATCAATCCAAACTCTGATAATCACTTTACACTTGAGAACGGTTAAAGATACCCAACTAACCGAAACATAGTGTATATTAATTGTATAATTTTATTTTTTCACCACTTTCCGACTTATTATTTACTAATCTCATTTCATTTCTTCTTTCTTTTTTCAACTACTTCCATTCACTCCTACTGATTCATTGAATTTAATTTTTCAGCTATTTTCTTTTTTTGCCATTTACTAATCAAATTTTCTTTTCTTTTATTTTTGTTTCAGATATATTTTTATAGACAATGGAAGTCCAGAATTCCACAAATACAGAAGAAACATTGTCGAAACTATTCAAACTAACACTTGACGTCCGGTACGAGCAAGATTATCAGAGCATACGAGAAGATCAGACTTAAACTCACAAAAGAGGAATGTCATATAAAATTCCTAACCACAGCAAGAGATAACGACATCATACCCGTTGGATTCCTCCTCAAGACCCAAATAGTAGGAAGCAGAGCCCGCCGAATATTGGAAAACGCGAGCAGAGCATTAATGAGACCCCAGATAAACTACCACAGGTGGAAACAAGCAACATACCACGAAGAAGCAATTCAAATTTTCGAAGAAATCAAAGAAATTCTAGAAGAATTGGACTACGAACCCATTTTTGAGAAAATTGGGACGACGTGCCAAAGGCATAGATTCCGCCACCAGAAGAAACAAGAAAACAAACAACGTAGACTTCAAGAGCACCAACATCCTGGAACACAGAAAACAATACCAAATATAAGGACCATAGTTAACATTTCTTCACGCAAGCCCACACTCGTGGAAGAACAAGTTTTAGCCAAAGGTCTCAAATTTGCAATAACACCCAAGGAAACTCCGATACTAGACATCATAAGCTCAGTTGAAACAGCCCACCTAGATCAGGAAGAAATGGAAGAATTCCGCTGGAAAGTCTGCACTGCATTGGATAAACGGAATAATCCAACGCCCAACATCACCAAATCCGAAGAATCATCTTTGAGGGCCCTGAACAAGGACCAATCAATCAAAATACTACCAGCTGATAAAGGAAACGCCACCGTCGTCATGAACATCAGCCTATACGACAATAAAATCAAGGATGTACTCCAAAAAGGGATATATAGACCAATTACAAAGGATCCAACCCCTAGCATCGAGAGAAAGATCTATCAGACACTGAAGAAATACAAGAATCATTTGGAGGACAAAACTAGAACAATGCTAACACCACACCATAGCAAGACACCTCATCTTTACGGGCTCCCCAAAATTCACAAAACAGGAATACCTCTCAGGCCAATTACTAGTTCCAGGAATTCACCAACAAGTAATCTCGCGAATTTTCTGTTGAAAATCATCCAGCCTTTACAAGGGAAAACAACATCATTTGTCAAGAACTCCAGCCACTTCGTGGAAATGATCAAGGACGTCAAACTAGGACCCAACGAACACCTCATCAGTTTTGATGTAGATAATATGTACCCAAACATCCCACGGCAGGAATCCCTGGATATCATCACAGGAGGATGATAGTCTGACAGACAGAACATCTATACCCATTGAAGGAGTAATAATTGATCTGTTGAGATGTTGCATTAATAATTCTTATTTCCAGATAAAAGAAGAATTCTACTCCCAGGACGATGGATTACCAATGAGATCACCACTCTCGCCAGTAATAGCCAATATTTACATGGAGTGGTTCGAAGGCCAAGTGACAGAATCATCTCCCGTGAAACCAAAGATGTGGCTAAGATATGTGGACGACACTTTTATCATTTGGAAAGGGACCGCTGCCGAGTTGGACGAGTTTTTAAACCATATAAACAGCTTTCGCACCGCCATCAAATTCACGATGGAGAAAGAAAAGGATTCCAGCCTACCCTTTCTAGATGTTCTGGTTAGACATAACAACAATCACATCAGTACGTCAGTCTACAGAAAACCCACACACACAGGCCAATACTTCAATCCCGCTTCGAATCACTCAATGAGCACGAAGAAAGGAATAATCAGGATACTGTTCAGGAGAGCGACAACAATTTGCAGCGATCCCCGACTCATGGAACAGGAAATATCTAACATCGAAAGGGACCTGATACAAAGTGGTTACAACAAGAAGATAATAACAAGGACTATCGCGGAATGTCAACGGAACAGAACCATACGAGAGGAGAACCCGAATTGCCAGATGATAACCATACCTTATGTGAAGGGAATATCCGAGAAGATAAGGCGAATCGCTCAGCAGTACAACATCAAAACAGCGTTCAAGTCGGACAACACCTTAAGAAGCAAGCTGACCAAACCCAGATGGACCCCCGGACAACAAGAATTGCGTATACCTTGTGCCCTGTGAACGTGGAGATTCATACATCGGTGAAACGAAGAGACCTCTTAATGTTAGGATCGGAGAACATCAAATACACACACGAAGAGCCGAAACATCGAAATCGGGAATTGCTGATCACGCATGGGCAAAACATCACAACATTAAGTGGAACGATGCTAGGATTATCAACCAGGAACAGAACTGGCGAAAACGAAAATTCAAGGAAGCTGCTTTCATCCAACAGAACCATGAAGTTTTCAGTAAACCCAGTGTTGAAGTGGCAAACGCGTGGCGACCAATCCTGGCGCGTATCAGTGGTCTCAAGCTCTTCCCCTCGCCCAATGGGAGAGACGCCCAACACGGCACGACTGATCAAGGGAGTATATAAAGATCAATCCAAACTCTGATAATCAGTTTACACTTGAGAACGGTTAGATATACCCAACTAACCGAAACGTCGTGTATATTAATTGTATAATTTTATTTTTTCACCACTTTCCAAATTATTATTTACTAATCTCATTTCATTTCTTCTTTCTTTTTTCAGATACTTCCATTCAATCCTACTGATTCATTGAATTTAATTTTTCAGCTATTTTCTTTTCTTACCATTTACTAATCAAATTTTCTATTCTTTTATTTTTGTTTCAGATATATTTTTATAGACAATGGAAGTTCAGAATTCCACAAATACAGAAGAAACATTGTCGAAACCATTCAAACTAACGAATAATAATACATTGAGGAGTGAAATAAAAGCAACATTTGATATTAATTTTGAACCACACGATACATTGGCTGATATCTTAGGATTCAAACATACCATACTCTTAGCCAATAAGAGACGTATTTTAGATTTTCCTGTAGATATTAATCAAGTTAATATTATAGGTATTGAATGTAATATAGCAGCAGGATCGTACAGAAATAACAAAAGTGTACATATAATTCATGAATTTTTTCCGAATGCTCCTGGGTTTCAAGATCAGAGAAACACCAAGAAATATAATTTATTTACCTGTCAATACTAAACAAATTGATGTGTTAAATAGTCGATCAAGAAGGTAATGTCGTTAATCTACGTGGAGAATTCGTGCCGGTAAGGTTACATCTAAGAAAGAGGTCCTGATGGGTATCAATTTTCATAACAGTCTTGTTGATAGGAGAGTTGACAAATATTCTACTATAAATAACATCGTTCAAAGAAGTCCAGCCATTGCTAAATCGAGAACCAATCAATTAACATCTGAGAATAAACGATTTCTCTCCTCGCTTGGATTGAAAATAATAAATCGAGGTAAATAGGTGGAAAATTGATCGTGAGATTTGTGACACGTGTAATATTTAGAACTATTCAGTAGGAGCTCCTGTTAGAAAAATGGATATCCTTAATATTGACGAAAAACCATATTCGACGATTCCATAACGAATGCTGAAAAGCATTCACATCTACCATATGCAGGAAACGCATTCAACAACAACGATGAAATCAGAATTCCTATTCAACAACAAGATGTGAAACGTGTAAATTCCCCGCTTAACCGCCGCCACTGAATTGTAGATTGAAATACCGTGATTCACGCTATTAAATGCTACCTTACTGGACTCTTACTCTTTCACCTCTTAAGAATAGACTCGTCCAGTCGTGAATGACTTGCGTACGAACAGAATAACGGTAGCGTTGAATTACACGTGAATCATCTTCCCTTTTCGCAAATACCTGTTGAGGAAGCAACATCGTTAAGTTTCAAATTATATTCAATAAGTATTGAGCGAGTGATCAATAGATAAAACTTATTATCTGTCGCCTCTGATTGACGGTAAGTTATGAGAAGAAATCTAATTGTTTCGTATAAATGCATTATCTTGAAAATCTGAGTTAATTTTTTTCATATTCCGCCATTTCACATTTTTTTCATTTATCTATATTGAACTATTTATCTTTCAATATTGAAATAATCATCCTACATTTCCTAATTTAAAATGTTTTAATTTATTTGCTTATTTTACTCTTTTAATTCGACACAAGATTTTTGTAGGCTAACGATGGCAAATTTCACGTGGTCATATCTTATGTTCAGTTTAATGTTGGAACATAAACTGTCTTTCTTAGCATCTTTGCTTGAGATCAATATAAATGTTAATTTGAATTGGCCATCGATATCCTACAGAGACTCTTGGAAGATTTTAAGTTTGAAATAGTATGTTGATTTGCCCCTAATTATTTTAGTCACTTTGGCTGGAACTAGAAAACACCTTGGCTGGAGCTAGAAAACACTTTGGCTGGAACCATAAAGACAATTTAACTGAAGCTACAAAATAACCTCAGCTAGAACCACAAAGTAACCAGCGACGAAAACTTCCAAGCGTGGGGACAAGAATAGGCAATCAACTGAGAGTACAATCCACCTAAATGATGATTAATAAAACGTCGACAAAAGATTAAAGAAATGATAAGATAAGTCTCTTTAGTAAATGAAAAGAAAGTAGTAAATTCCTTCATTTTATATCTTGTTATTCCTGAAAACTTACCAGAACCTATATATATATATATATATATAACCTCTCTCGGCTAGCTCGGGCATATAAAAAGGGAGAGTGGTTACATAAATGGATCATTGAAAGAAAAAAAAATGTGAAATGGCGGAATATGAAAAAAATGAACTCAGATTTTCAAGATAATGTATTTATACGACACAATTAGATTTCTTCTCATAACTTACCGTCAATCAGACGCCACAGATAATTAATAAGTTCTATCTATTGATCACTCGCTCAATACTTGTTGAATATAATTTGAAACTTAACGATGTTGCTTCCTCAACAGGTATTTGCGAAAAGGGAATTATTCGGTAAACAACCCTGTACATTGAATAAATAAATTATTCATTTATGAATCACGAAAAACATTTATGTAGGGGTCAAAATTATTCATAAAAGAATACGTAATAACTATCTGTTCACCTTTCAAAATTTTCATTCGGTGGACACTCCTGTACATTTGATAATCATTTATGAATCGAGAATAACAATATTATAGGGTAGGTACGTAGGATAAATATACCAGGAAATTGAGGAGATTGTTGTAATAATCATGAGTGAAACATTTGTTTTGAATCGAATAATCATAAATCCCCTAAATATAACTATATTCATACGTCCTTCGAATATTAGAGTAGGTAATGATAACCCATTGAATTTCGTATAAGTCAAACGATATTCTCTGTAGACTTCATCGTTATATTTATGAGTTTTGAGTTGTATTTTTTCTATTGATTGATACCCACCCTACTTGTGACTCTGAAAAATCTATAGGTATTTCACTCATATAAATATTTATTTTCATAGGATCTATCACCCTGTTATTTTTCTGAGAATTTTTGTACAACAACGATATATTTATGAGTTTTATATCGTATTTTTCTATTATATAATACACACTCTAGTTTGGTCTCTGAAAAAATCTATACTCGATATTTCTCTCATATGACTATTAATTTTCAAAGGATAATTTAATATGTTATATTTTTAAAAAGTTAGAGTTTTTGGATAATAAATACAAGTGACTGTTTATTTTTTCTTAAATTTCATATAAGTCAAATGATATCGAAATCCTCCTGGAACATAGAGTTAGGAGCATAGATCAACCACCTTGGATTTTTATCATAGTTCAACCTCGTGTTGGATTTAAGATTTACATCTGTCACCACCATCACTCCAGGGATAAACATTACGTAATACCTATTTATCTGACATTAGAATTTTGAAAAAATAATCTTGATGAAGACATTGTACATTGAATAAATGAATTATTCATTTATGAATCGGAAACTTATTTTTCTATGAACAGAAGTATTTTTAGGAATCTGGTAGTCACACAAAAATTTATAAAACATTTTACCCTTATCGAAATAAATAACTCTGTTACAACTGTGATCAATGAAGTGTAGAAAATCCCTGTTATTTCTTCTGTATAACAAAATACAAGAGACTTATTTTTTCTTAAATTTCATATGAGTTAAACGGTGTCCCCTGTAAAGACTTTATCGTTATATTTTTGAGTTTTTGTATTTTTCTATAAATTGTTACCCACCCTAGTTAGTACGGTCTCTTAAATACTCAATATTTCCTCCATATAAATATTTTTATAGGATTTTTCAAAGACTGATAGAATTTTTTTATAAGAAGTCTGTTTATTTTTTTTTCTGAAATTTCATATATATATATATATATATATATATATATATATATATATATATATATATATATATATATATATATATATATATATATATATATATATATATATATATATATATATATTCGATAAATATTACATAATATTGAACTAGTTTTTAATGAGAGTAATTTTTTTTAAATTTAAACCGGGGCATTTGCAGAAGCAGTATACCCCGCTCATGGCTTTGACACTCGTCATTAGCCAGCATTAGTTTAATTCACCTAATATTAATTTATAGTAGGTATGTTCTAATTTTGTGGTTTAGTGTTCTTTTTTTTTTTTTGTTTTTTTTTATAAAGGACTGATAATTTTTTTTTTCATTATTATTAATTTAAAATAATTTTTAAATAATTTTACGTATCTATACGTTTCTTTTTCAATTTTCTTTTCAAACGTTCAAGAGTCATTAGGAAAGCAACAAGGACACATTACGCCAGGGAGCCTGTCAAGGCGATTTTCTTTCTTCTTACACACACAACAGATAGGCTTCGGAAAGGCAGGTTAAACATATAGGACAGGAAACAATTGGCTGATATATATTTTACAACTTTAGTTCTAACAATTTCACGTATTCGTAAATAATCTCGTATATTTCCAGTTTATTGAGAGCCAGAAGAAAATTCAAATTGAAAGGTCGATTATATGGAATGACTTTACCGATTTTGGTCAAGAACCAACAATGCTGTTGTCTGAAATTATTACACACCATAAGGATATGTTCCAATGTACCAATCTCTCCACAAGAGCATAGGGCATCTTCCCTATGTCCATACCTATGAAGAGTCCGAGGACATAGCGCATGTCCGGTTTTCAAACGACTAATAACACGAACAAAATTTCTACCTTTCGTTGCTGACTTGAACCAAAGATTAGGCATAGGTTGAGGATGTATATTTTTATAATATTTTCCCTTGTCATTTGATTGATATATGTTCACCCATTCATGCCAAACTGATTTTTTGAAAGTTGATATTACATCGGAAGGATTACATAATAATTGTATATCTTGATTTGTGGGAACAGATTTTGCCAATCTATCGACTTTTTCGTTTCCTTGTATATTTACGTGGGCTTTTACCCACATAAATTTTAGACAGATTTTTCTGAGTTCCAAATTGTACAATGCCAGTAGAATGTCACGATGCATCCTTGTGAATGAATTATCAAATTTTAAATATTTCAGTGATAACAAGACATTATAGCTGTCAGATGCAATAAGAAATTTTTTTATCTCAGAATCGAGACTATATTGGACTATATATTCCATAGCCTTAAGAATGGCAAATAGTTCACCACTAAATATGGATGACTCCTTATTAATTAAGAATTGTTGAGATATTCCATTCAATTGATCATATATTGCAACACCTACTGGCGAGTTTCCCGTTTTTGAGGCATCCGTAAAAATTATTTGATAGTCGTAAAATATATTATTGGTGTTCTTGATAAAATCCTTCTCAGGAGAGATGTCGCTATAAGACGGGAGAAATACATTTGGTGATATTTGTAGAATAGGAAGAGAAATAGTGTAAAGAGGATATTTTCAAATTTAAAACAGTCGTTTGTCAATTTTAAGATAGAATTATAGGTAGAAATTAAGATTGGATCCTTCTTCACTATCCAATATTTTTCAGTTAAAGTGGAAATGAACAAATTTTGTAATCTATTTATTAGAGGGCTAGAAAATGACATCCTTCGAATGAGAAATTTTCCTGCTAGAATTTTGCGACGTAGAGATAGAGGTATTTCGCCAGATTCAGCCATGGCAGCATCATTTGGAGTATCAGTTAGAAGTCCTAGCGCAATTTTTAAAGATTTCCTGTGTAATACATCCAGATCTTTCAGTGCTGATTCAGATGCATTGCCATATAAAAAACTCCCATAATCTATACTTGATCTAATTAGATTTCGATAGAGTAATAAAGAGGTATTTTGATCCGCTCCCCAATCATAATGACAAACATATTTTAGAATTTGGATTCTTTTTTCTATATTATTTTTTAAAAAGGACATATTCTCTTTCCATATCAGTTTTTGGTCTAGAATTACACCAAGAAATTTTACTGTTTTCTGATTTTGAAGTGAATAATTGCCAATGCTGATTATCTCCGGTATATCAATACGTTTGTTAGTGAATGTACAGACTGCGGACTTTGTCACGGAGATAGAGTGTCCATGTGAAAATAAAAATGAGTCAATCATAGACATTGCACGGTTCAACGTTTCCCTATTAGATCGTAAGTCTATATCCGTAGAATATACGGCCAAATCGTCAGCATACTGTAGTAATTTGATGTTATTTGTTCTAAGAACTTTTTCGAGTCGGTGGTAGTAAATAGTGAAAAGGATTGGAGAAAGAATTCCACCCTGAGGAATACCCATACTTGTAAACTTCGGGCCAATTAATTTCTGATTTATTTTTAAAAGAATCTTTCTGTTAATGTGAAGGTTATATATTAACGAAGCAAATTTCTGACTGAGTCCAATTTCTAATATTTCGTCTCTAAGAATAAGTACGTCTGCATTGTCAAAAGCGCCAACTATATCTAAGAATAAAGCCATCAATATTTTCTTCTCTGAAAAGGCTTTATATATGTCTGTTGTTAAGTGACATAAGCTATCGATTGTACAGTGACCTCTACGAAAACCAAATTGACTTCTGGGAACCTTGTTGTTATATTCTAACCACCACACGAGACGGAAATTAATCATTCTTTCGAATGTTTTAGCTACACATGAACCCAATGAAATTGGGCGATATGAACTTACAGAACTGGGTCTTTTATTTGGCTTCAGAATCGGCACTACAACAAAAGTCTTCCAATCACCGGGGAATTCACCTGTGTCTAAAATTTTATTGAATATATCCAATAGAAATTGCCTTGCTTTTCTGCCAAGATTATGCAACATAATATACTGTATGTCATCATATCCCGGTGCAGTATTCGAATTATGCTTGAGAGATCTTTCTAATTCGTTCAATGAAAATGGCTTACATATCTGGTCACTATTGTCTAGTGGAGGGATAGTCAAGGGAGAGTAATATGTACTAGGGGGTGTTAATTTTGCAAAAAATTCCTCAGACCAATCGCCCTCCTTGAGTGGAAGCTTCTGCGTTGTTGCATTTCTGATTGTTTTAATGTTTTTCCAGACTTGTGAGATGGGGGTGTTTTTATTCATAGAGGAACAGAATAATTTCCAGTTTTCCCTCTTGCTTCTTTTAATCGTCCTTTTCAGCTTTGCTTCTTTTTCCCTGAATAAAATAAAATTGACTAAATTGGATGATAGTAAATATTTTTTATACGATTCCTCTTTTTCTTTGAGCGCTTGTGAGCATTCGTCATTCCACCAGAATTTATTGAATTTTGGATTTATTATCTTTCTGTAACAGGGACAGCTTGCCTCCAAAGCTGATATAAGATTTTGTTTAAAAATATCATATATATTTCCAATATTTCCGTCTAGGTTACTGTGGCGTTCTTCCATAATTGATGAAAATTTATTCCAGTCACATTTTTTGATATTATATTTAGTGGATGATCTTCTGGTTTCTACTCCTGAGATGATAACGGCGACATCGAATCTTATGACGAAATGATCAGAACCTAAAGTTTCGTTTTCTACAAACCAATGTATTAAGGGTAAAAGACTTGGATCAGTAAGAGTTAAATCTACTACTGATTTGTTATTACGAGTAAACTGGAGCCTAGTTGCCGATCCGTTATTTAGGATGAAGAAATTATTCTGCTGACTAGACCTTAGTAGTTCCGATCCGTAAAAGGAATCATACGATGATCCCCATGCTGTATGATGTAAGTTGAAGTCTCCAGAAATAATTGCACTTTTTTCGATATTACCGAAAAAAATCTTCCAATCAGCTGACATAATTTTATTATTTGGTGGTATGTATAGTGAATATAAGAATATTTTTGATTTATTTGAAAGCTCTAGTGATACTGCGACACCTTGTATATTTGTTATATTGGGAAAGATCTCTTCCTTAAAGATAATAGTCTTTTCAAGAATTATTGCAGCACCGCCTTTTCCATCTAGCCTATCATTACGAATTATATTATATCCTGATATATTGAAGTGAATACCTGATCTCAGCCAAGTTTCACTTATCATGCCGATGTCAATATCATTTTTCCTAAGGTAGTATTCGAGATATCCTTTGTTTGCAACTACTGATCTAGAATTCCATTGGATAAATTTTATATTATTTTCCATTAAAAAAATCTTTCAATCTTATTTCGATATTTTCTTTATTTGTGAAGTCGTTGATACTTGAATTAGAACCGCTAAAATCTTTCAGAAATGATATTAAGAAACTACTTATAAGACAAGATATTGTTGAGAAATCAAATGATTGTGCATCCGTAAGAGTGTCATTTTTTTCAATCCTACTCCGTTTCCTGAAGTGGAGGGAATCGGTTGTATAATTTCAGCGTGCTTGCGTTTCGTTATGAGACTACTAGGGCTATCCACAACAAATTTTTTTCTTTTAGTTGGCCTTAAAGAAGGGAAATCAGTATTTGAGTTTATAGACATGGAAATATTATCCCCAGATACATGTGGTTTAGATGCTGTAACGTTAGCAAAGCCTGATTCCAATGAAATTTTTGCTTCCCGGTATGAAATATTGTCTGATGCCATTTTTATCTTTATATTTTTTTGGGTAGAATAGAATGGACAATTTTTAAAGTCATTCGCCGCATGGAGGCCTTCACAATGAAGACAGGATGAATTTACAGATTTACAATCATTTTGAGAATGTTCATCGCCACATTTGGGACACCTAATATTACCTCGGCATTGGGAGTCCACATGCCCGTATCTATAACATTTTCGACATTGTATAACCTTTTGAACATAAGGTTTAACTTCACGAATACAGTTGAAAATCGAAATCTTGTCCGGTAAAGCCTGACCTCTGAAAGTGATTAAAATATTTGTACTAGGTATGAAATTTACTTTCCCCTCCTCATCATTAACACGTCTATTCATCCTTTCGACCTCTAATATTTTGAACGAGTTTCCCATCACCGGTTGGATATAAGATTTGAGTTCCTCATTTGTTATGTCTAAGTCTATAGCTTTTATGACTCCCTTCCTTCTCATAAGAAATTGTGGTATATAACCTTCTAGCTGATTGTCAATCAAGAATTTGGAAGAAAGAAATTTATTTGCAGATAGAAAAGTCCTAAAGATTATTCTCAATCTGTTTTTACCATTTTTATCTATGGAAAGTATATTATCCGTGATTAATTTATATATAAAAAAGTTCAAATGGGTCTAATAGAAAATTTTCATTTCGAAAGGAAGAAGTCAACCAAAATCACCTCGTACTTCTTCTCTTTATAAATTGTATACTATACTTACTATAAACAAAACTGCTCGAACTTTCGTTTAATGGTGTAGTATTGTATCTAAAACACAAGCAGTTTTGTTTAATAGTATAGGTAGTATAAAATTTGGAAAGAAAAGAAGTGCGAAGAGGTTTTGATTGACTTCTTCCTTGGTTAATAAAATTTTCCATGTCACACACGTTTTTTGTTCCTAGTGACTGATTGAATTTCTGTTTACATAGAATATTTTCAATCAATATTTGATATTTCGAATATTTTTTGAGGTAGGATAGGTTCCAAAATATGAGTAACTTTTGGCTTTGACGATTTAATTACTCCATAACATTTTGAAGTAAATAAAAATTTTCTGTGATATCGTTCAATCTATTTCTGGACTTGGAGAAAGATTTACTAATCATGAGAATATAGTCTAGTCAACAAGTGCTTTTTTTGTTTAATTTTGTTCATGAGTCTCGGAAAAATATGAACAAGGTGTCATTCGATTCGAAAGAGCATGAAGATATTTCTTGAAAAAATTTAAGTTCCGTTCTTGAAAATTGTAAAACTTATAATCAATTTACTGAAAGAAAAAATTATCTCAAAAACTAATTGATATTTTTGATATGTAAATACATATACAAAAAGAGGAAATTTTCTAAAAGAAAGTCTCCCGGAACTGTAGGATTAATATTTATAGTTTTCTCAGAGTAAAAATACGGCCGACAGCGGGTAGTATGGCTTGCGAAAGTAGCGCCCATTTGGGACACTTTAGCAATAAACATTGTTCAACTATATTAAATATTAAATTAAGGAATGAAAAATTTCAGGTTCTTACTGGATAGGTAAATGAACAATAATCCAGTGACAAAACACTTTTATCGCAATTTTTCAATTGGTTATGCAATAGTTTTTTGCTGCTTGAACAAGAACATTGCAAGTGTAATAACTGTTAAACTATGGATCTGATACTTTTTTCCTTCCTTGGAGCTAGTTTCAAATAAATGCAGAATAGATTCCTGTTAAAAAAATTTAATTTTTCAAATTTTTGATTAATAATTTACGCACTTTAGTTAATCAGTACTTTCTTTTCTTGATTCTCTTATGAACAACGCATTTGTTTATAACAATTTTTTAAACAATAGGAGATGAATATTGAAAAAACCATTTCCATGTAGCTTCCGATAATAAAAAACGGATCATTAAAATTATAAAAAAAATTAATTTTGATTTTGCAAAACTATACCTACGTAAATTGTCAATAAACAACTGAAAAATTGAAATTTTTTCAATAAGAATTCACTCTGAAGCCTTATAATAATAGCTCCAAGAATAAAAAATAATTTCAGACCCATAGTGAACATTTATCACACTTACAATTTTCATGTTCAAGTACCAAAAAATTGTTAATTAACTATTGCATAACTAATTCAAAAATCGCTATTATCGCTGGATTATTGCTCATTCACCGATTTAGTAACTGTCTGAATTTTTCATTCCTTAATTTTCATATTTAATATGGAAAAATAATTGTTGAAGTGCCCTAAATGGGCGTGACTTGCCCAAACCAAATTACCCGTTTTCGGCCATATTTTATCTGAGAAAATTATGAATATGGATCCTACAGTTCCAATAGTTGGGTCTTTTTTTTGGAAAATTTCCTCTTCTTTTCCAATCTTTCTTCATATTTCAAAAATCTCAATTAATTTTTGACTTATTGGCAAACCCCCTTTTTTTCAGTATATTGTTTACTTTCACAATTTTCGCGAGCGAATTTTTATTTTTCTCAAAAAGGTCTATATGCTATTACGAATCGAATGACACCTTGCTCATATTTTTCCGAGACTGCTGAAAAGAGTTGAACAAAGACTAGACTAAATATATTAGAAAGATTTTCCATGTTTTTCAAGCATGATTTATACGAAATTGACAAAGCAGTTGATAAATTCATTAAAACTGATGAGTTTTATCAAAAATTTCTTACTGCCACACCAGCTGTTCTCGTAACTTGAAAGTGTGGAAGAAATATTTAATTCGTAAAGGCGAATGAAAATTCAATAATAGAGCTTGATGATTGCTCTATTGATTGAAATTTTTTTTTCGAATATCAAAATGTTGTTCAGAATATTAGCTATGCTGTCAGTATCGACGTTTGAAGCGAATAGAAACGATTCGAAGGAGCACAATAAGAGAAGTGGACTTGTAATGACCCTTCTGAATATATAAAATTCATTGAAAATTAAAAACTCATGTTTGTCTAATTTTTTGTTTTTGACAGGTTTGGCTGCTCTAGCAATTCATCGTGACATTGGAATCACAGTTGACGAAGTCATGAATATCGAAAAACGCCGAGAACTAGATTTTCTTCTCTAATTTTCCCAAGAATATGTTCAATGATTTATATATCCAATTTAATATAATTCAATTTTTCCCTAATTTTTGATAAATTTTATCCAATTTCATAACTTTCCTTATACATAAAACATAACGATATTGTGGACACATCCTGTATATTATATAAATTATTTTATTCCAAAATATGTAATAACTATTTAACGAGTTGAATGAATACTTCTGTATTCTGTACCCCTGTACTAATATGAATATTGTATCATCAAATTCCTCCGTTCGACCTAGAGGGACATCGAGATGTGGCTCTAGGTCAAACGGAGGAATTCGCTGATGCCTTATTTCTGCCGACTTCAATTCCACGTCCGTCTCTCAGCTGATATTGACTCATTCTGTTTTCGCTCAAACGCGATTATATTTGATATATCAAAATGGAAATGAATTTTTAAGAAAATAACAAATTTTTTAAATAACTATGTATGTAATTTAATATCCAAATCTACGAAGACGGCCTCCTATATACCACGAATTTCTGTTCCCCTACGGTCCTATATATCATATAATCTACTGAACACACATGAAGACTCCTGGGGCCCCCATGAAGAATCCTGGGGACTCCGGTGCCCCCATGAAGACACCCGAGGGACCCCATTCCTATATATATATATATATATATATATATATATATATATATATATATATATATATATATATATATATATATATATATATATATATATATATATATCATATAATTTCAATCTCCCGAACCCACATGAAGACTCCTGGGGGCCTACATGAAGACTCCTGGGGGCCCACATGAAGACTCCGCGGGGCTAGGTGCCCCCATGAAGAATCCCTCATAATAAAATTTCAGTTCTCTGGGCCCCCATACGTATTCTCATACCTATATTTACAGTTAGTCACGCATGCGCAGAAATGACATTTCGGGAAAAGTTGAAGTGGTCTAGAACCGCTGTAGGTACACTTCTGATAATTTTTATAACTTTATAAAGAAATAAAAAAAAAACTAACTTTTCACAGGTTGAAATAAAAATCTATTGAGTAAACGCGTTTCGTCATAACATTGACTTCATCTCGTACTAAACTATGGTATTACAAAACAATCTATTCATACGAAAATTGAATATAACAGAGGGGTTCCTAGAGAAACTAAATAACAATAAGCAATTCTTTCAAAGCTATTAGCAGGTACATTGAACAGATTAACCCTCTCGCGCACCTTATCCTCAATTGAGGACAACCTACTTTGGATTTTTTCCTATGAAGTGCCGCTTGCTCTTACTTCTCTGTCACATTCTTCTCAGTTGTGGACATCATATACTTCCAAATGAATATATGTGCTGCCATCTACAAGCTGATGGAAAAAAATTCATTCATTTGAAATAAAGGTTTCCGTAGGGTTGCTGTGACAGCAGTGTAGCGCTCTACTGTTTTTTTTTTTTGGTATATTCGTTAGACCACGTGTTTGAAAACTGTTTGTTCACGTTCACAAGAAGTGTAGACTTGTTCCAAAGTAATTGTGGTTGGTAATTTTTGTGCATATTGTAATCAGCGATTTTTGAAAGTGTGGTGTCCTAATTTGAGGACATTGTGAGCTAGCGGTAAACGCAACATCTAGGTAAATATAACAGCACTTTTATTTTATTTCTGCAAAAGTTAAATTTTATACATTTTAGTACTTCGAAAATGGACCATTCATGAAATACTATACCCTGTAATGCTATTTTAATAAAACATATTAATATTTTACCCTCTGAACATATTTCTGAAAATTTTTTGTCTTCCATCAGCTCATGATGTCCTCAATTGGTGACATGTCATAGTGCCTTTAGCTCATGATGTCCTCAATTGGAGATATGTCATAGTGCCCAAACGAAGCCTTTTGAAAATCTGAATTTAACATCAAAAATTTTCAAAAAATCATAAATTGCATCACAGTAAATTTCAGATTTTTCGCTTCAATAGTTTTAATTCGTGACCGAGAGGGTTAGGGAGAGGAGAAGGGTTTACTTCAATCTAGTCGTTAACTAAATTTCCGGAATTTTTATATTTATTGATGTATAGGTATTCCCAACAGTTGGTTTTATGGAGACTATTTTCAATTTGTAATATAATATAATTGTGATTAAAGGTGTGGTTTTCTTGAATAAGATGGCACGCATAATTATAGTCAGTTTTCTGCTTAATAGAGCTACGTTGGTGTTCGTGAATTCGAGTTTTGATATTTCTAATTGTACGTCCTATATAGAATTTTTCACAATCGTTACAGTCGAGTTTATAAACACCAGTACGTTCATCTCTATGAATTTTTGATTTGTTGTTTTTAATCAATTTTCCAATGCTATTATTGGTTTTATATGAAATTTTGAAATTTTGTTTTTGAAAAAACAATTTCGGGTTTTCGGAAGGTTTGCCCAAGTATGTCAAACTGTTAAATACTCTACTTTTCTCGGATATAAGTGGGTAAATTTCTGAAATTGCCATTTTCTATTTTTTCCTCTGAATGAGGCTGTCAATCATATTAGGTGAATAACCATTATTTACTGCCATTTGTTTAAATATATGCAATTTCTTTCGAAAATTAGCGGCTTACCATAGTATGATTCATAGACTTTTCAAAATTCCGTTGTCCGAAGCTAATTTTCGAAAGGAATTGCATATAATTAAACAAATGGCAGTAAATAATGGTTATTCGCCTAATATGATTGACAGCCTTTTTTTTTACCCACTTATATCCGAGAAAAGTAGTGTCTTTAACAGTTTAACATACTTGGGCAAACCTTCCGAAAACCTGAAATTGTTTTTTCAAAAACAAAATTTCAAAATTTCATATAAAACCAATAATTGCATTGGAAAATTGATTAAAAACAACAAATCAAAAATTCATAGAGATAAACGTACTGGTGTTTATAAACTCGACTGTAACGATTGTGAAAAATTCTATATAGGACGTACAATTAGAAATTTCAAAACTCGAATACACGAACACCAACGTAGCTCTATTAAGCAGAAAACTGACTCTAATTATGCGTGCCATCTTATTCAAGAAAACCACACCTTTAATCACAATTATAATATATCACAAATTGAAAATAGTCTCCATAAAACCAACTGTTGGGAATCCCTATACATCAATAAATATAAAAATTCCGGAAATTTAGTTAACGACTAGATTGAAGTAAACCCTTCTCCTCTCCTTAATCTGTTCAATGTACCTGCTAATAGCTTTGAATAAATTGCTTATTGTTATTAAGTTTATCTAGGAACCCCTCTGTTATATTCAATTTTCGTATGAATAGATTGTTTTGTAATACCATAGTTTAGTACGAGATGAAGTCAATGTTATGACGAAACGCGTTTACTCAATAGATTTTTATTTCAACCTGTGAAAAGTTAGTTTTTTTATTTCTTTATAAAGTTATGTAAAGAATAAATTGGTAATTGGCAAAATGTAGCACTATTAGGACATGAAAGTGAACTAGATCTCTCAACGTGAAAAGGGTAAAGGAGATAAAATCTTGTCTGAAGCAATACCCAGGAAACTCACGGAATCCCTCACCAGTATTTCATCACCAACAAACTTTGGGAAAACAAAATCTTTGATCTAAATGACCGGAAAAAGACACTCTCAGTTCTTTGTATATTGATTTTTAGTTTGTTATTATTATCAGGCGGAATTGGCAATAGAGTACTTCCGGAGGTTCCATTGCAAATGGTTTGAAGCAGAGACTGTCTCCGAAGGTACTCTACCTATTTTAGTTAAGAGTTTTTCTACCTAAACTAAATGGCAGTGTCAGAGACTGGGATATCGAGACAGAGACAAAAGTGGTATAGATGTACAGGCTATTGATTGACGATAGTGAATCGACTGTAGTAAAATAATACTGACTCTGAATGGCCAAATGGAAAAGAAAATCTGAAAACAATTCTGCCATACCAGAGTTGGTAGCTCATCTTATTAAAACATGCGACCACGATTTGTAACGTAACATAAAAACTTTCTTGCGAATACTGGGGGCTCTCCCGGTCAGCGTAGCTACCGCGAAGACATCATTTTCAACTCTGCTGGCGTGCCTCAATTGCACAGGAAAGATTATCCGGGCTAGCTCTCCAAATATGTGATTCTGGATATGGATCGAATTATCAAAGTTGTCACGAAAATTCGACATAAATAAGATTAATCAGTGTAAACTGTAATCTTGTAAGAGACTTGTAATCTCTTTGCTGAGAATTTTGAGTTCGTATACTTGCAGCATAAATCTAATTTTGTACATCAATTATATTTAAATAATGAGCTGGACTTTAAAATTAGTTTAGATATTATAAGTACTATTAAAAACTCGAAAGAATCTATAATGCTGGTCCTGATGGCCTATCTGCATATTTTGTAAGGAAATGTATTGATTCTCTAAACCTCCATTTACTTTATAATCAATATTTAGTATTAGGTACAATGCCTAATATTTGGAAAAAATCCTTTATTACCCCGGTTTACAAGAGTGGAGTTAAAAATGATGTTGCTAACTATAGACCTATTGCTATTATTGGAACTACTTCAAAAATTTTTGATTCTATTGTTGCAGCTAAGCTATATGAAATTTGTCTGCTTTTTGTAATTAATGAACAGCATGGTTTTGTTAAACGCATATCTACGTAAACAAATCTTTTGATTTTTGGTAATTGTTCAGTATGATGACACTGGTATCGATAATTTTTTTTGGTTCGTATTTCCCTTCCTCCTTTCCATATGTGACCGAAGAGAACGCAGAGATTTTCATTAATGAGATTAACGAATTCGAATGCGGACGAAAAGTTACCTGCCTTTTTTAATGAATTGAAAGGTGTTTTACCTCCTCGAGAAGTTCTGACGGTGAATAAGACGAGAGATTTGAGTGCCCCTTTGAACCGGAAGATAAACAAGGTTCCAGTCAAGGAAATTCTCAAAGGGAAGAGAATTTAAGGTCAGTCCTTTTCATCTGATTTTCCTCTAACGATTTACCATATTTATTACCGATCAGATTGTTGAAACAAAACAGTAATTTTATTGCTGATACGTTAAACTCGATTGCTAAATCAAATTAAATTAGGCAAGTTGACTCTATTTATTTAGATTTTGCGAAAGCCTTTGATTCCGTCAACCACAGTTTGTTAATTTATAAGTTATCAAAGTTTGGCCTAAGGGTACCTTAAAATGGATACTTTCCTACCTCTCTAGTCGTGAATTATTTGTCAGAATCAAGGGGAACTTTTCTGAACCCTTTATTGCTACCTCGGGAGTTCCTCAAGGCTCCCACCTTGGCCCTCTTCTATTTATATTATTATAAATGATGTTATTGATAATTTAAGATTTTCTAATGTTTTGATTTTTGCTGATGACATTAAGATTTTTGCTTCAGTTAAGTCTTTTTATGACCAAGTTTGTTTACAAAAAGATCTTGATGTTATCTATAATTGTTCTTGCGTGAACCAGTTAAAATTAAATTGCTCTAAATGTAATATTTTATCTTTTGTAAGAAGTGAAACCAAAAGACTCTCGTTCCAGTATACCATTAAGGCCTGCCTTTTAAATCTGTTGACCAGACGAAGGATCTTGGTGTAATATTTCAGAGTTACTTTGAATTTGATATTCATTTGAATGCCGTAACATCTGAAGCCTCCCAAATGCTAGGCTTTGTTAAGAGATCCACAAATGAATTCACTTCTTATAGTTCCATTCTTCATCTTTATAAATCTTGGATTAGGCCTATTTTGTTGTATAACTCCATTATTTGGTCACCAACTAAAGATACCCACCTTACCATACTTGAATCTGTCCAACCTAAATTCTTTAGATATTTAGCTTTTAAAATGGGTCGTGGATTTAGAGTTTTAGAGCATAATTATACTGAGTTTGCAAGGTCAGTTAAATTAGAATCTATAAAGTCTTAACATATGCATCATGATTTATATTTTGTTAAAAAGGTTCAATTAAATTTGGTAAATTGTGTATTAATATCTGGCATGTTTGATAGGCGTAGTGTACCCTATGAGTTGCGTGCGTTAGGAATTGTGAGGGAACATACTGCATATAGAAATTTTATTTATTATTCATCTGTTCCAAGATTGCGGCGCAAATGGAATAAAATTGTTATTCCTGCTGGTATTAATAACTTTTGATCTAGGTATGTTTAAAAGAAGACTCAAAGATATTGCAAATCGATGCCACTAATGTTACTATTTAATATATTGTTACTAAAATCTATTTAACCTATATATATATATATATTTATATACCTTAAGTTCTATTCAATGTTTTTTGTTACTTCATTTGTATTATATAGGGGTTCAACCCCATTGACTTTAAATAAAATAAAAAACTGTATACCAGCTTATACCTAAATAAATTTGCTTTCAAAATGTGAAAATTTCATCTAAATCAGTTCAGTAGTATAAAGTTTAGATGTGATATTCTGGTGTGCAAACAAACACACATTTACTTTTTGGATTTTTGTTAGCAAACAGGCTAATATTTCAGGTTCATTAATTTACTAGTGTTTGCCTGTGTGGACCTATACAAGTATACATTGAGCAAGGTTTTGTCTGGGGCTTCATAAAACGAAATATAGTAATGTTAAATTTTGTTATACGTCCAAGATATCAATGGCAAATTTTACCATGAACTATTCAAATTTGATGTTTTTACCTGATCAAACAAATTATGTTGTGCAAGATAACCAATAGAGCCTTCTTCAGCAATATAATATTTTTCAACAAACTTTCTCACAGTCATTAATTCTTGAGACCAATTTTCATCTACATACTGAGTTCCAATTTCCACTGGTACAGTTCTATCTCCGGCAGTCTTAAGTATATAATCAATGTTACTCCATTTTGTTCGAGCAGGCCAATGATCAATACAACCTTAAATGCCAAATTGATGAATATTACA
Organism: Cynegetis impunctata; assembly: GCA_030704885.1. Lineage (NCBI taxonomy): Eukaryota > Metazoa > Arthropoda > Insecta > Coleoptera > Coccinellidae > Cynegetis > Cynegetis impunctata. The sequence continues at coordinate 34,005 of JARQZK010002348.1, read as the reverse complement.
GTAATTATAAATAATATTTAAACATATGTTCCAACCTCGTAATTTTATGGGTTTTTGACTTGTAAAATACATATTATTGAACTGTTCGATAGAAGGCAAAAGCATTGTGTCTATTTCTTCCGCTTGAATTCTATCAAATAAGTACTGAAACTGGTTGTATTTCTCTTTTCCATTAGAATTTCCAAATAATTCATTACAACGTATGTTAGGGATATTTACTTTAAAATTTTGTGAAATATAGTTGGTTATGATAGTTGCTGATTTGGTTAGCAAATCTGAATTATTTTCCAGTGGGGCCCCTATCAACAATCCTCTATCAGTATACTTCAACGCTTCTCTCAAATTTTCCAAACTGATACTCTTTAGGTGAAACTTTACGTTCAGTACCATTTTCAGAAAGCTGCATATAGTATAAGCTCTTCTCATTTCAATTGATACTTCACTCCAATGACCAATATTTATAATATCATCAATATAATCTAAAACACTTTCCACTTCTAACATCGTTATTTCTGCTACTGGGTCACTCAATTCAAAACTTTGGGATAAACATTTATTTAATGTGTAGCTTATGTGGAAGTTCAGCATATTAATACAATTTTTCAGCTCATTTTTGTCATCCACTACATCCAGTATTTTCCAAATGAATTTATCGTTTATACTATTTACCGACATTGACAAAGTAAAATCAAAACGGATTACAAAGAGGGTAGGCCTAGGGGGTAGGTGGTCTGTGATTACAAAACACAATTATTCGTTTTCAATTTTGTTACAAGGTCAATTAGGTCACTTCGTTTACATGCGAAATGTACCACTTTTCTACAGTACGCGCAAAATAGTTATTTGTCTAACCAGTGCAAAAAGTGTATATTTGTTGCAAGATGAATGCTGAGTGCAACAAATATCCTTTTTGCACTTGTTGCAGAAATATTTTCCACGATCGAATTAAATTGGTTTTTATTTCAAAAAAAATTCACTAAAGAGTTATTGCAATACAAGAAATATTACTAATTCTTAGAATAATAATAATGTTACGAATTCGGGTCCGCTAGGATGATTCCCAATAACTAAATTCAATTAATAAACAAATCAGTATTTATTTACACAACAGTAATTCTGACAATAACCACACTTTTTCAATTACTGTCACTACTTCAAAACAAAGGCTTCCCTCTTCTTTTTCACACGGTTATTTATTTATTTTGTATGGCAAGAATACAGCTGTATTTAAAAAAACATATAGGTATACATGTGTAGAACGGTATACATACAGAGTATAAACAAGCTAAATATAATACAAACAAAGCAAGTAATTGAAACGAACAAAGTAAAGCATAGACTGTATGAGAACACAATTAAAGGGTGCATTCGCATTGGGCGCTTACACGCTTTAAGCGCTTATAAGCTTCGTTCTCTGTGGTCGACTCGCTAACTTTTGTTGTCGATAATTAATAAATTAGTAGGGAAATGTTAAAGCACAGTATTTGCGTGAACTATAGGGCTTTTGCCTACCTAAGCGTAAAAAAGATCTGACATTCACGTTTAATGCTCAAAGCCAAAGCGTGAGCGTCTCTAAGCGCTAGTAGTCCAACACAAACGCCAATAATCTGTGCTTCTGAGCGTGAGCGCTTAAAGCGTGTAAGCGCCGAACGCGAATACACCCTATAAGCAAGTGGTAAAGTGGTCTCAGCCAACTATGGGTAGATATCCAGTCCATTCAGCCATTCAGTTGCGCCTTCTTTGATCAGATGGAGCTTCTGGCGGCTAGCGCCAAGGATTCCACTTTGGCTTTAACATTGCGCGCATATCCTAAATTGTCGCTCGGAGATTTAAACTGCGAAACGTTTATCCAGAACTTAACAATGGTTCATTATGTATGAGCATAAATGAAAAAAAATCATTTTTAAAGGTTTTTTATTTAAAAAAGGTCGAAACAAAAATACACATTAAAAATAAACTACGAAATATAAGTAGTTATATGAGGGCGGTCATGCCACAACTTGACCCCATTTGACCTTTGGGCTCGCTGCCTGGCTTGATCTAGGTCGAGGTCACGCGTGTGACCTTGACGGAGACTCGATCAAGGTCGGGGTCAATGACCTCAAGGTCGACGAGAGCAACTTCAAGTCGAGACTTGTCCGCGACATGTCGAGACTCGATCTAGGTCAAGGGTCAATGACCTGATATTATTTTTGCTACGTTGAATGTATGTTTTATTGAGTACATTAATAAGAGATACCCTGAACATTAGTCGAGACTTGTCCGCGACAGGTCGAGACTCGCTTAAATGAGTGCAGGTGTTCACTTACCAAGTTGATAAAATCGAGCTCGAGAATTGAACCTCTTTATTACGAGTCCTACACATTAAAAAAAATAATCGAGCTCGAGGATCGAACCTCTATATAAGGAGTCCAACACTATGTTCTCTGCTTTACCAAGCTTTGAAAAAAAATCGAGCTCGGGGATTGAAGCCAGTATATTTAGCCCAACAATATGTTCTCTGCTTTACCAAGCTTTGAAAAAAAATCGAGCTCGGGAATTGAACCCAGTATATTAGAAGTCCAACACTATGTTCTCTGCTTTACCAAGCTATAAAAAAATTGAGCTCGGGAATTGAATATATATATATATATATAAAGAAATAGTTTTTCATGTTTGTTTTATTTAATAAAATAAAATTAGTATTGAAATTCGTATTTTTCTATTAATTGGTACTGGAAAAATCCCCCGGTAATTTTTTCTGTAATTCGATATCTGAATCTACGAAGATGACCTCCATTTGTTTTCATATTCGGATTTAAACGCAAATCGCTCCGCGATAACGAGCCGACTCTCGTTGAAACAGACAAAGTACCTAATTGGTCAACAATATTTTCACACCTTCAGAGCGATCAAATCGACTAGCTCAAATGGTTTCCAACTCCTTCATTCTTCACGCACACGTACGTTATCGAATTACAACAGTAACCCTTACCGTTACAAAGTATCCAAATGACACTTCTCATTTAATTTATATCAATAAAAAGAAATAGTTTTTCATGTTTGTTTTATTTAATATAATAATATATAATAAAATAATATTATCGTAGTATTGACATTTTGATATTCTATTCTTTAATTTTTTTTTTCGTAGTTTCTATTTGAGTTGGGGTTCCCATAATGGCAGATGTTGCCGCTTGGTGGTTTGGTATCTGATTCATAACATTTACCTCAACACACGTGGTTCGTTACAATACACTACCCAATTTCATATTTCGTCGTTCAGGACCGTTTACCCGAAGTAGTTACCAGTAAGAGAAAACTGACTCAAGATGGCGGCCATCGAGGTGGGGGACCTTTCCAAGCGACGTCAAATCAAGATGGATGCTTGTAGATGACGTCATGAGGCCCTCTGTCATCTAAGATGGGGCCTCCTTCTCCTGGCCTGGGGGGTCCTGGACCGGGACCGCGGACTCTCTCTCATGGGGGCCTATCCGAGATGGGGCTCTCAGACCTGGGGATCCCCTAGCTGAAATATTAATTAATGAATAAAGCCGTGTCGGGGATTCGAACCCGGAATTACTCCACAAGAGTCTAGTACTCAGACCGTTCGTCCGTTAGTCCTAACACAGTGTTGTATAACACTTTTGTGTTGACACTTTCACATGTGTCAGATGTCGATGTGTTGAAACAGTAGAATGATATGCAATGACATTAAATCGGCTAAGCACAACTTCTACAATGTTCGCATCTCACAAGCTTCGAACTCTTCCAGAGAAACATGGTCTATAATAAATGACTTAAGAGATAAAACCCGTTCCTCATGCTATGTTGATCCCAGCCCTGATGAACTGAATAATTACTTCGTGAATGTATGTAAGAATATCAATTCAAATATAGTTCCGAGTTGTGATGCTATCTCCTTCCTGCTACCATCTAAAAAGATTATGGACAGTTTCTTCCTGAGACCAGTTAACACACATGAACTGATGCAAACCATAAGCGATATACAAAATAAAGATTCATGTGGAAATGATAGCTTATCCATCAAATTATTTTTAAACATACCTGATACAGCCATCAACATTTTAGTCTCGTTGATTAATGAATCTTTTGAAGTTGGTCTCTTTCCCAATTGTCTGAAAACAGTCATTATTATCCCACTCCATAAGGGTGGAGAAAAAACTAAAACTTGTAACTATAGACCTATTGCTTTATTGCCTGCCTTATCGAAGATAGTTGAAAGGCTCATGAAATGCCGTCTCTTACCCTTCCTTCTCAAAAATAATATTCTTACAGCACATCAGTATGGCTTCTTACCCACAAAATGCACTAATGACGCAATGTTTTCGGTTCTTAATGAAGTATATACATCACTCAATGACAAACTGTTCACAACTTCAGTTTTTTGTGACTTCGCAAAGGCCTTTGATTGTGTTAACCATGCAATTTTAGTACGAAAACTTCAGTTTTATGGCATACGTGGGTCTCCTTTAGAATGGTTTAAATCTTACCTAACTAACAGGCAACAAACAGTACGAGCAAATGGTAAGAATTCAATAAATCTACCAATAGACAGTGGGGTACCTCAGGGCTCGGTTTTAGGACCAATTCTATTTCTTCTTTTCATCAACGATATTGTGGACTTGAAAATAAGTGGTAGAATTACTTTGTTTGCTGATGACACCAGTGTAACTTGGAGTAACTCTGATATACAAGCCTTACAGTCAATCATAAGTAATGATTTGATGGCTATTAAGACCTGGTCTGATTCAAATGGACTTTGTTTCAACACAGATAAAACTGTAGTAATGTCTTACAGAGGAACCCTACAACCTGTTACCCTAAACAATAAAACAATTCAAACAGTGAACTCAGCGAAGTTTTTAGGTCTTTATATTGATGAGTCGCTCAAATGGTGTACTCATATAGACATATTAACAAAAAAATTATCTTCTGCATGTTTCGCCATTAAAACGGTTTCTAGAGAGCTTTCAATTTCTGCTGCGTTGTCCACATACTTTTCTTTATTCGAATCACACCTTCGTTATGGTTTGCCATATTGGGGTTCATGCAGCCTCTTCCACTTTGAGTCCGTTTTCAGATTGCAAAAGAGAGCAGTCCGTTATATGTTCGATCTGAGCAGAAGAACACATTGCGAATTCTACTTTAAAAAATTCAAAATTCTAACCCTTCCTTCACTATTCATATTCGAATCCGTCTGTTTGGTTCGAAAACACATTCATAACTTTTCAGAAAGACCAAATCATAGATATCCCACAAGAAATTCAGATACAGATATTTATTTAATAACGCCCACCTCCGTCTTAGCAAAAAACTCCTTTACCTACAATGCCGGAAAGTTATACAATCATCTACCATTGGAGCTAAAATCCTTGAGTACGTACAAAAAGTTCCGAAGTTCGACTAAGGCTTTTCTTTTGGAGAGACCATTTTACTCAGTAGCAGAATTTTATTCTGTAACTGAATTTCACAATGTAACATAGACCCTTGAGATCCACATTTAGTAGCAACATATATTAATGTTTTTTTTTATAATACAATATGTAATATACAAAATTTTATATCTGTATGATAAGTTTAGTTGACAAATATGTTGATTCTTAACATATGTTTATACATAATTGACTGATAAATGTTTTTCTATTTTGTTCTTCTATTCAATAGATTCTTGTTTTGTTTAACGATTGAAAGTGTGTTTTGTTTGATCAGTTATCATTGTTAAATTTTATTTTTAATTTTTTATAGGTATGTGCTTTGTCGACAAAATTTTGTAATTTTATAGGACAATAAAGCTGTTGCTTTCTTTCTTTCTTTCAGTTGACACTTCATGAAACCAAGGTGCGGGAAACATATGGTCTGTTTCGGTAATTACGCGACTGCACATTTAGCACTAGAGATGTGTTGTATCATGGACTATAGGCAACCCACATTACATGAAACTATTATTTTTTTATAGTAAACATGTGCGTAATATAAGCTGCGCTAGTCGAGCCTCAGGATTTTTGGCGCTACGGATTACTTTATTTGATATTATGAATAATTTATGCATCTCTATCTTAGAATTTACACATTCTGCAATTCTACATTAATTGATTTATTATAATGCTTCGCTTTGTGTGTAATAGTTATGCCGACTCTAATACCCTGCACTGACCTGAGCCAACAGAAATTTGATGCTGAAGCATTGAGTTTCAGTTTTAAGAGTGCCAGATTTGTTTTTAATACTTTAGGCAACGCATGACTCTCGACTGCGTCGTGACACAATTGTGCTGGCATAAAGTGTTGAAACACTAGGCTGTGTTAGTGTTATTTCAACACTCAATATTTCACTGTGTTACCCAGGCCTATCGTCCGTCAAACCACCGTCATATTTAGGAGGAAGCGAGTGATATAACGAGATTGTCTGTACGTTCCCAGAGGACTCCGTAACGCAGGTCTTTTTATTTATTTTCTTCTTGCTAACACAATTCAAAAATTTGAAAAGAAGCAACGTCACAGCAGC